>JAPYZC010004127.1:0-26952 GCA_030522665.1 Ichneumoninae sp. A BG-2022a
ATTTGTTAATAACATTTTGCAATTATTATTATGCAAAATTAATCTTCTCAGTACCTTTAGTATACATGATTTTTTTCAGATTTTTACACCATCAAGAGGCACTTGCAATTTTCTCTTATTGTTGTCGAACTTATGCAAAGTCAGCGCGCGGCGAGACTCCCTCCTTAAAAAAATATATATTAATATTTTTAAAAAATAAACTCGAGCTGGAATTTGATTGAAAAAAAGTAGAGTCGGCGAGAGAATAGCTACCGTGTAATCGAGGGCGGGCCGTTGAGTTGCAAACGGTAGGCGGATTTTTCGATCGGACAGAAAAGGTTGATCGTCGGCTGCGCGGTTGAAGCCGCGCTCGGTCGAGCACGGACAGCCTGTAATTATCGTTATCCTCGAGATTCTTCGAGGTGAGAGACACCGATGACCCCGTCCGAAGACTGGAAGACTGTAATTTTAGGATCATTTTTTTTTTTTGTAATCTTCGTGGATCAATTAGGATCGCCATCCAAGTGTCCCGTACCTGTTGCTCACTGTTTCGCACCTGTGATACATCACATTCTACTCCCATTACTCATCCGCCAGAGAAAGAGTCGCGGGTGACTCTATCCCTTTCGATTAAATAGAACGCGGAAGAGGTTGCCAAAATTGCTCGGATGCCAATGCACGATTCTGTTGAAAGACCAGAGTTTGTAGAGAACGGACTCGAAAGAGTTTCGGATTATAGTTCATGGGATAAAACGAGAAGAAAGAAGAGAAACCCAATTTTTTTTCCTGTGCTTGATTAGCTTAATTTTTGTGATTTCAGGCAACACCTGGAATCGAGTCGGAATGTCGGAGACACAAGGTCAGTTAATTTTACGGCAAAATCCGAAGGATCGTTCGTCCTTTCGATGGGAGTTGACGAAGAAAAAAAACTATCGAGTTTAAAATTAAATTCGAATAAAAAAACAACAATTAACCCTACAACTCATGACTGGGGTTCGAACGCACCCCACGCGAACGCGAAAGTTTTTTTTCTTATTTTTTCCGGTTTTCAGTCTTCGAATGTGTTTTTTATTAACTAAATGTAAATAAAATCAGATTTCTCGTGCACCATTCTCTTCCTTATGAAAAAATGAAGGAAACCATGTATGAGAAAGTCTGTTTATCAGCATAGGACCGGTTTTATGATCAAGAAAAGCGTGGGGTGCGTTCGGACCCCACTCATTCGTTTGAATGTAAAAAAAAGGTAAATGAGTTGTAGGGTTAAATACGACAAGCGATGCCGAAAATGTTGCAGGAATTGAATCGCCTGTGGCGGACAGCGAGGAGAGGATCGGGCGCTCCAGGCCGATAAGCTGCGCAGTGGAACCGGAAACAGTCGTAAAGCAATCGGAAGAGGAGGATGAAAAATCTTCGAAACCAGGTGGGTTATTCTCGCGAATCTCGGGGCGTCTAGCGCGAGAAGTTTTCGCATTGCCGATTACTGCCGGAGAGTCTAACTGCGCGTACGTCGGCGCGTATACCGACGAGCGACTTAAAATAAATCTCCGGAGAATCCCCGCGTTTTAAATAAAACCGGGTTACCGACACGCGCGTAACAAAGCTCAATCTCTCGTCGCCAAAAGTTTCTTTCACTCGGCGAGTGTGCGTCGCGGTAAACGAAAAATTTCAACACCATCGAACAAAAGAATCAAAGTAAAGTAAAAGTTTCACACTTTTTTAAATTCGATGTTACTCGATAAAAGCGAGAAGCTTCGGTGAAGACAATACTAAAAAAATGTCGACTTCCCACAATTGTTCCAACAACCCAG
Organism: Ichneumoninae sp. A BG-2022a; assembly: GCA_030522665.1. Classification (NCBI taxonomy): domain Eukaryota; kingdom Metazoa; phylum Arthropoda; class Insecta; order Hymenoptera; family Ichneumonidae; species Ichneumoninae sp. A BG-2022a. The sequence goes on from JAPYZC010004127.1 coordinate 1,788, forward strand.
TAGAAAACTGAATTCGCTCGTGCGATATGTTGTTTCAGAGAGCCTCGAAAAGTCAAAGAGCTGCGAAGAAGATGTAAATAACTCGTCGCGTTTGGAAAACACAAAGTCGAATGAAGACAACGGCGTTGTCGGATCAGCGCCAACGACGAAGAATCTCGAGCGTGCAAAGCCCGGTGAGTGCAATAATTTATTGCCAGTATTAGTAGAGCGTTTGCGTTCGGCTCTGGAGCAGTCTTGCTCGAGTCAGAGCACGGACGATCGTTCGCTTCCGGTGGAAGTTCGAAGTGTCGATAGCGAGGAGGATCTTCGTTCGTGGGCGAGCGGTTTGTGCAATTCGTTGGAGAATCAGCGTCTCGACGATTCGTCGGGTCAGCGTGGATTGAAGTTGGACCTCAAGTTCCTTGAGGATCTTCTTCTGTCGGACATCCACACGGCGCTGGGTCGTCTGCAGGAGACGCTCCAGCGGGTCGACATAGGAACGTTGACTCGATACAGCTCGACCCTCGATCCGAACAACAAGCTCAATCTTCTGAAGCTCATATCGAGCCTCTTGGCGAATTTAAAAATACCCGACGAAGCTATCGGCAAGCCGGAGAAGGCAGCGAAGGCCCAGACGAGCCAGCCTCGAAGAAGAAGAACCGACAGGCACACGATCGGCGTCAGCGCCGAGGAAATTGCCCGGGCTCGAAAGTGGATCGAGGAAAAAAATTTGAGTCCGAACCTCGCCGATCCCAGTCCCGAGGTTTCTCCCCCGTCGGACCTCGAGCATCAGGACAGGACCCAGGAAAAATCCTCGAATCCTGCGAAAGAGAATGGTGTCGATAAGTACGAAAATTTTCACGAAAAATCTATGAAAGACGCGATAAATCAGCAACAATCGTTGCAGAGCAAGAGCAAAGATTCCCTCAGGGAGAACGGTTTTCACGAACCACCGGGAAAGTGTCCGGGTGCACCGAAACTACTCGACACGTCCTACAAGGACGACAACACGATCATAAACGAGGAGTACGGAATCTCGGTCTCCTCGCTCTACCACCAGAGCAACGCTCAGGCAAAGTGCAACAAGTTTATGGCAAAAAAATCAAAGATCAAACGAGCCAACACCATCGACATACCGAACTATCTGAAGCTCCAGGCGGAGAGTCTCGCGAACAGTCAGAACGGTTGCGTCTCGCTAAGAAGGCCGATAAACATCGGCGACAAGTACGCGAGTTTCATAGCCGGAAACGCTGTGCCATCGTTCGAGCCTAAAACAGAAAACGACAGAAAATTTTTGGCCCTCATAAGCAAGAACAACGAGGTCGCCACCGCGCCGCCGAGCGGAAGTCTGCCCTTCAAGAGCTTCAACTACAGGCAAACAGTGGCCGACAAAAATTGGAACAGCAGATTCTCGAATATAAAAACGACTTTCGACAAGCCTCAGACGAATTCCCCGGAGGAGGGTAACAACAACGGCGTGGCAAAGAGCTCGAACGGCGTGGTAGTCGGATCTCTCAGGCTTCCCTACGGTGCGAAGGAGAAGATTGGCTTCAGTCACGCTCCCACGTCGCCCTTCCAGAAGATCGAGAAAGCGATCAAGGAGGAAACCACCCCGGGGTTTTTGAAGGCGGGCTACATGCCGAAAACTGCGGGCGGTACTCTGCGAGCCAAGGTGAAGATGTTCGACCAGGAGAGCGCCAATCCTCCGGCTCCGGTCTCGCCCCAGCCGCTCCGTTCCAGAGCCAAGCAGCTCGACCCCAAGCGCACCTCGAGTATCTTCGAGAACGCCGAAGATCGTTCCTCCCGGGTGACGGAGAACGGTCATCTGAACTATCATTCCTTCTGCAAGCAGTTCGCCCCTTTCGCGAGCAAAAATCCATCGGATCATCCCAAGACGAATCCCTGGACGAGTGGAAACATCGTCAACAACTCCACGAGGATGAAGACGACCCGGGAGAACTTCGCAGCGGCGAAAGCCTACTCGGACGAGAACAACAAAGTCCCGGTGGCTTACAAGGCCGACCGCGGTGCGAAGACCGAGCGGAAGCCCCGAAATCGCAAGCTCTACGACACGTACGACGGCAACCTGGCGGCTAACGGCGTTCCGAATCCTCGCGAGGTCGTCGCTTATCCTCTCGAGATAAATTACCAGAAGCGCCCGAGCTTCGCCAACAAAAATCGCGACGACTCCACGGAGAAGGGCGACTACGAGGATCCCGAGGGAGTCCGCGATCCTCTGGCCTCCCTCCAGTACATAAAGTCCGTTCTCCCGTCGGCGAGGAATCCATCGCCGCCGCCGCGAGGAATTTTCTCCACCCAGAGCGTCGCCGTCCAGACCAACCAATCCGAGCCTCCTCGCCCGTCCTGGAAAGACAAAAATTCCGTTAATCCACGCAGACCGGCGCCTCCCTCGTTGCCCAAGGACATCGTTCTCCCTCAGAAAATCCCGTCCGCCGAGCAGCGAGGGAGTCTGAGAAATTACGCGGACTCTTGCGCGGAATCTTACAAGAGGGACAACGATTCGGCACAAGGTCGTCAGCATTTACCGCAAAACTCACCGCAGGCGAATTATCCGCCGCTCAACGTCGATTACAACTATTACAGCGGCGGCGACGACAAATCTTACTCCCTGAACAGTTACGGGCAGACTCCTCCCCAGGTGCCGATCCGCTCCAATCCACCGTCGAAGACGAATTCCTCGGCGGCGAAGAATTCGCAGGAGCTCGGCGATTACGAGCGCTACGAGAAGCGCAACTACGATCTCGAACTCGACGATCGCGAGAGCTACGCCGATTACGACCCGAAGAATCTTTATCGGGACAATCAGAATCCGATCTACGTGCCGCCCTTCGAGAGTCTGGGCAACCCGCCCGCCCGGCTCGTGCCCGAGGACTCGAGGTCCTACGAGGATTTGGAGTCCGGCGACATATCGGAGGATCATTCCTTCGCCGACGACGAGAACATTCAGAACCAGGACATAAGCTCGACGGACGGCGTCGTGACGAGGTACACGTGCGCGATAGCGACGGTCTCCTCGGCCTCGGAGAGTCCGGCGATTTCTCCCCTGCCGACGGTCCTGAAAGAACAAGCGGAGATCAGCAGACATCCGAGGGCGTTCGAGGAGAACTCGACTGGCGAGCAGAGAGTGGAAATTCCTTACCCTCAGCCTCAGCCGCACAACCGCGAGAGCGACGACCTCTCGCTGGACGAGATTCGCAGGCACAATTTGCTCCAGCAGAATTTAATTCGGCAACTCCAGGGCGAGCAGGTGAAGCTGAACGAGCCGACGAGAAGAGTGTCCCAGGACGTCGGCTACAGGGACGAGAAATCCGGCTATCCTGGAAAATTAATGGAAGAGAGTCAACCGATGGTCAAGGAGCCGAGGCGTTTGTCTCAGGAGACGGTTTACAGGGACGATAAACCGGGCTCGAACTATCCGCCCAAAATCGTCGAGGACACCTCGATGGGTCCCAAAGATTTCAGGCGTCTCCCCCAAGAAACTTACAGGGACGAAAAATCTAATTATCCCGGTAAATTGCTAGAGGAGCATCCGACGATCCCGAAAGACCTGAGACGTCTGTCGCAGGAGGCGCTTTACAGAGACAACAAGACTCTAAATTACCCGATGAAAATGCTGGAAGATCATCCGGTCCATCACTCCATAGTCCCGAGAGAGATCCGCCGTCTTTCCCAAGAGGCCCCTCACAGGGACGACAAATCGTCCGGCAATCCGGGTTACCCTGGGAAGATCCTCGACGATCATCCGAAACTTCCGAGAGAAGTCCGACGGCTCTCTCAGGAAGCCGCTTACAGGGACGCTCCGACTTATCCGCCGAAGCTGCTCGACGACCCGGCGAACGAGCCGATCATCGAGAGCAACAACACTCAGGACAAGATCAACATATTCGAGAGTCGCAACAGCTCGGTCCGCAAGCAGCAGCAGTTCAAGCCTCTGAGTATTCCTCGAGGCGATCGGGAGGCTTTCGTGCCGCCGAAGATAAACGTCGTCAGTCCCTCGAAGGTCTTCAAGCCCAGCTTCAACTCCGACGCTTGCAGGAATTCGGGAGGCGTCCCGCTGAAGAGCTCCAGTCCCGTCGACAGCAGCGACGAGTACCTCATGTCCTGCGCCAGCAGACCGTCCCGCTCCATCGTCCTCTCGAAGTCCGAGTCCTGGCATCAGTTGGCGATGTCGAAGAGCACTCTTCAGGTACCCCAGCAGCATCAGCCATGCGCTCTCCTGAAACCTCCCAAACCAAAGTCACCGTCCTCGCTGAGACTCAGCAAGCAGTACGAGGCTTCCTCCTCGTCCGACAATATCCGGAAGATGGAGGACAAGATCCAAAGATACTTCCAAGGCCCGACCAGCGGCCCACCCGAGTCTCCGCCGTCGGCCCGCAGGGACCCCAAATCCAAGAGGAATCTCGCCTCGAAGAAGAGCCAGGGAAGCCTCATGAGGAGCCACACCATGCCACACATCTACGACGAGAACTCCGACGTCGAGAAAGCCTTCGACAGCCTCTTCAAGGAAGCCACCCGCACCGACAATCGATACTAAAAATCCAATCTTCGAAATCTGCAACAAAAATCCAATAATAAAGCAAAAAACAATAATTATTATAACGTTTTGATAATAAATCGTGGATGAAAAAAAAAAGAAACGAAAAATAAGAAACGACTGGAAATGTTAAAATAAATGGGAAGATTTTTTGTTACTGAGAAGATTAATGCCCCGGGCGATAATGAGACGAAAAAAAAGGAAAATAGTGCAAAAGAGGGGAAAAAAGAGAAAAGAGGAATTAAAGCGCAGTTTTGTATGTCGTGTCTGATGTGTGTTTCCGAAGCCCTGGATTAGAGACGGACGTTGTGTTGTGAGCTCGAGGCAGCCCCGATAACCAGTGAGTTTTTGTTTATACTATAATTTTTTATCTTCTTTATAGAGATTGAGATGAAAGAAAAAAAATGAAAAGAAAAATCGCTAGCAAGACATTCCCAATCATCGCCAACAAAGTAATAACCATAATGCTGCATCACTCACAACGATAGTCGACGAGAGTTTTTTTTTCCACGGAGATTTCACAGTAGATCGCTCTCCGCCTAGAATAGAAAACAAAAATACATATATAAAAATATGAAATATTAACAATTGTGTGATTTTTTTCTTTTGCTGAATTTTTAATACTCACATCAGCTGAGGACACTCTCGATTATTACACGACTGTACTGCGTCTCCTGTTTCTTCGTCATTTACTTGATCGCTCTCACGCTCCATCCAATTTATTTGTTTTACAGCTTATTCGCTGGCAAAAAAAAAAAAAAAAAAAAAAAAATGCCGGGCGCGGGGGGGGAGAGGCACCAACGCGAGATCTCATCGTGGTGGGCCTAGAGGCGTTTAATGTCGTTGTAACGTCGTACCTCGAATTCCTCGTTAGGGCTGCGACAAGGAGTCTCCTCGGGCAAAACACGCACAACACGGCACACATTTCCTATGCGCCTACTATAGAACTAAATGAATTGTTAACTATTAGTTTTTTAAAAATAATAATAACTGGAGAGAATGATGCATGGATTCATGCCCCTTGAGAGTTTTGTTTTATTTTTTTTTATTGCAAAAAATAAATAAAAACATTTTTTAAGTAGAGAAGGAAAAATTAAAAAAATTAAATTTTTACTGAAATTTCAACGGGCTTTCAGCTATGAAGAAACCGCTGTCGCCTTTCGCAAAATTTCGTCAACTCGATCGACAGAACAGTGCACCCAGCTCGCCCAGGTAAATTCCGACCAATTTGTGTATCCGCCGTAGAAGTTTAACAAACTGATTTTTCTTTTTTTTTTTAGTACTCCAAAGTCACCTGGCAGAGACGTTCTGTTCAAGTTCACCGACCCAGTTGTTCAGAACAATGCAGTACAGATAAAGGAGAGATTGTTGTCGTGGTGTCGAGCAAAAACCAAAGAATACGAGGTAAGGCAACTCACAGCCACCCCCTTTTATGGGGGTTTACAAGGCCTAAAAAAAGCGTTTTTTCAGGAATTTTTTTGGAAGGGAAAAAAAACAATTCAGCCCATTGAATTTAGAGGTATCTTTTTATGTGTATTTTAACTGCACGATTTTTTTATACACAAAACCAAAAATGACTGCATAGTTATTGGCCGATTTACTGCATTGGAGTTTTCAATTGGCGGAAAAGATGCAGCGCGTAATTCTTGACTGGAACGAAAAAAAAACCAAATTTATTTTCAATTGTTACATATTTTTCTTCTACGTGAACCCTGGAAAAAATTAATCGAAAAATCATAATTTTATTCAGGTTTGAAAACAGAAAATGTGTCTTTGAGAAAGAAAAAACAACTTTAAGGTGCTATAAAAATGATTTAAAAAGACTTTTTTAACAATGTTTTAGGTTCACATGGAGGAGAATTTAGTACTGAAAAAAAATTAGCTTTGGTTTAAGTCGATAGGTCATTTAGTTTTTTTGTTATCGCTTCTACCAATTTAGAAAAATAATAACCAGGTAACTCTCCGGGAGTCCAATAACTATACAGTATTTTTTGTTTTGTGCTAAAACACATTTTTCCGTACAGTTCAAATATACATTAAAACATACCTCTAAATTCACTGGGCTAACTTGTTTTTTCCCCTCCTAAAAAATTCCAGAAAAAAAGCTTTTAGGCCTTTTAAAGCAGGACCCCCCTTAAAATTTCCTTATTAACCTATACATTTTTTAAATTTTAATGCAGAACGTACAATTGGATAATTTTTCAACGAGCTGGAACAATGGATTAGCATTCTGCGCGTTGCTTCATCACTTCAGGCCCGATGCCTTCGACTATGAGACTCTGCGGCCCGAAGATCGCAGAAAGAATTTTCAGCTGGCGTTCACGAAAGCCGAGTGAGTCAATCGATCAGCTCAAAGATCAGTTTTGTATTGTATTTATTTTTATTATTTTCCAGCTAAATTTACATTAAAAAATATAACGATGATTTCGTTGCAGTGAGATCGCAGGAATCGCTCCATTGCTGGATGTGGAGGACATGGTAGTGATGCGTCGTCCCGACTGGAAGTGCGTCTTCACATACGTCCAGTCGATATATCGCCGTTTCAAAGACGAGGATTAATAAGCCATTCTAGGCCCCGAGAACTCGTCGCTCGGCTATCTCGATCAACGTTGTTCCGTTTGCTTTCCTCATTATTCTAACATCGCGCAGTTGCTAATCCATTCTTGCGCTTCTCGACTTCGTCCGTCAAAAAAAAAAAAAAAAAAAACAATTTCTATAAATTGATTTTTTTTTCTTTTTCATTACATTTTATACGGAGGTCGGCCCGCCGAGAGCGCAGTTTCATTATTCTAATGTGTATTATACAAACTTTATTATCGTATTGTTCGTTTCGATCTAAACGAATCGCGACACTTGGCTGTTGGTTTATTTATTTATTTTTATTTGTATTAAAAAAGTAAGAAAGAGAGAAAAGAGCGATAAACGTAGTGCTAGTGCAGATGTTTTACAATTGTATTTGATGCAGCTATACTCGCTTGACAGAGGATTTAATCATGCACGCGTCGATGCATCGAACTCCAAATGCCAAAGAGCTTCTGGACAAAAAAAAATGATTTTTACATAGCTTTAAATGATAATCTGTCGAGACGTTCGTTAAACGCACGTTTCTCCGATGCTCAGGTATATTAGAATGAAAAACAAAATAAAAAAGAAAGAACTAAGAACGTTTTACCTCGCTGTAGGAACTCGCAAAGCTCGCAATAATAGACGGAAAGAAACAGTAGATGCGATTAACGCGTTTCAATAATCTCTTATTAATTATTTATAAAACACACAAAACTATGCGTCAGTCATTATATCTTATTTTCCACGTTTAGTTTTTTTTTTGTTTTTGTTTTTTTTTTTATATAGATAAACTAGGTGATTGCGAACTCTCGTGTTCGACGAGCCTTAACAGAGAGATGATTATTTATATATGTTCATATAAAAATAATTAATAATCAATTGATTAATTAATAATTATTTTAATACGAAAGATGAGAAAAAAATAATAATAATTAAGCTATCTATGTGCGGACCAATGGAGTCGAGTGTTTACGGCGATTTTGTTTTTTTTTCACGCCTCTTTTTTCAGAGAGCGCTGTCGTCCAACGAGTTGTTTATGTCGCTTCGGTCATCGCCTATCATTTCCTGTAACATATATATTTTTCACGAATTAAATAACGCAATTCAACGTAAAAGTTATTTCAGTAATTTTCTTTTTTTTATCTTTGGTTTGTTTTTGGAAGACGGACCTGTAGAACCTCGACGAGTGTTCTCGTCTCGTCCAGCATCTCCTTGTATGTACGCTTCTCCTCCTCCAGCCTCGCGACGCGCTCCGTCAATTCCTTGTTCTCTTCTAGCGCGTCTTCCAGCGCTATTCGTCTGCGCTCTGCCAGTTCTTCCCAGTAGTGCTCGCTGGGTCCGGCTAAGGTAACACGAACAATAATTTTAAGCAATGGCAATGGCTTTTCCATAAGAACAATATTACAAAGTTAAAAAATAAATAAACTTCATCGTATCGAAGAAATATCTTTAAAAAGAAAGAAACTTTTGCTATACATTTTTTATACTCATAATTTTGTAATCATATGAAATACTAATAAGGGAGGCGGAGAAAGAGAGTGAAGGAGCGGATGACCCCTCGGGGATCGGTGTAACAACACAATACTAATATACAATTGAATAATTATATAGTTATATCATTAACCGCGAGTGTCCGCACCTTCGTATCGAATCATTAAGAACACACGGAGTTAATTTGACCCCCAGTCTCGAATATCTCGGGAACTGTGTACTTTTCGGAAAAAAAGGTTAAGGCACTTTTTCCGATGAATTGATCAAACTTTAAGCTCATGCAGGCACATTAAAAAAAAAAAAAATTTTGCCCATCCAAAACCTTAGTTAAAGTTGCCGTTAAGAGAAAAATACGAGATAACATTGGGGTCAAAATTAGCCCTAATGCACACTAAGCGTTAAATAATTATTATGAAAAATAATTATGAATTATATAATTACATAATAATTATGAATTATATAATTACATAATAATTATGAATTATATAATTATTCAATTTATTGCATAATAAACATTATTGACTGGAAAACCAGAAAACCATTCGACTGATGTAAATCCTTGTAGGAAATAAATGAGATCAGATAGATTATGCTAGTTCTATTGGGCTCATTACCTTCGGAGGTGAGGTCTTCTAGCGTAATCTTGTCTGCGTGTCCGGTCTGACATCCTTTCTCCTTGAATGTTATCTTTTTGCGTTTTTGAGTTTCAGTCTTTGTCTTATCGCCCATTTCACTGATGACAAAAAATATAAGATAAGTACAAATAAATTCTTACAGTCGTAGAGACAATTCGTTAACATTTGCTACACAAAACTACGACTTACTCCTTGATAGCTCCTTTTCCCGGCAGCGTGGATCGTAAGACTCTGCCACCGCCCACAAGGTTCTCCTTGTCCGTCGCCGCGTGTTGCAGGGTATGCAGGGACTTCCTGAGCTTGTCCTGTTACTCAAAGTAAAAGTTACCGTCTTACATCTCAGAAAATTACAAAAAAAAAAAAAAAAAATTGAAAAACCTCAAATAGAGAAAAAAAAAAAAAAAAAAAAAAACAAAAAAAAACAAACAAAAAAAAAAAAAAAAAAAGTAAATTAATCAACAAACCTCAACTAGCGAAAAAGAAAAAGAAATCAATAAACCTGAAGAGCCGGACCAACTTACGTTATTTCTCCTTGCAAGCGTTCACGGAAAAGTGCACAAGCCATTATTTCGTGTGAATAATAAAAACACCGACACACACACAGAAATTATTTCGAAAAAATATTCCGAGCGAAAGAACCGAACGAGTTAAAACAAAACAAAAAAACACAGAGAAGAACATCGAATATTAGATTCGAAATATGAGACAGTGAAGTCGTCTCTGATCTCCCATTCGGAGTATATAAACAATGCGTGTGTTCTTCAGCGTGAACTGTTTTTTTCCCCACGTTCTCGCTCGACCTTCTCGCAGGAAGCAAAACAAAGGCGCATCGTTCGAGGCAACTGCTCGTATTTTCATCGACGATCGTGGCCCGACACAGTCATGCATGATTTATCGTTAGAGTAGCGGATTGTTTGAGAAAATTAAACCGTAAATTAATGGTAAAATACGTGCGGACAAAACAGTGTTTCTCGACTAACCTCCGGAGCGGCAGTTTTGGCGGCAGAAACTTGCGTGGAGCCTCCCGGTTTCATGTTAACGTTTTGTGGGGGATGCGACTCGAAACGCGTCGAGAGCAACCAGTCCTCGTAACTCGAGCCTCCGTATTCACTGTCTCGAGACTCTCATCGAACGATTAAATCAACGAAAACCAGCTGGATTTCGAGCACAGTCGCATTTGTTTGATCGGATTTTAATTAAAAGCTACGTTATTGTCGGACAACGGGCAATAAACTGAGGCTTTCGTAAGAAACCGTTGAACGCAGCACAAACAACGTACAGTGTCCGAGGTGGAGGGGGTAAAATTACAAACGAGCCAATCGCTGGTCTCGGCGCTTTCCGAACACGCTTCCAGAGACTCGCAGCGCCGATTCCGCGCACGTACCAACCGGTGGAGGGCGGAAATCTCACGCAGCCTGTTGTACCCTCCGAGTTTCGCGACGAAACAACATAATCCCTTCCAGAGCTGAGCAAATGCACTTACCGAGTCTCCACCGTGAGTGAGATCGGGCTGAGATTTACTCTAAACTAGTGGAAAAATTTTAGTAGACCCAAAATTCACTTATCGGGTTAGCTGTTAACTAGAAAGTTTCGAATTAAGGACATGTGAAATGACTCGGTCGGTAACCAAATTCTGTAATGAATGCGATTCAGAAATCGTAGACTTTTCGGGAAAAAGAAAAGCATTAGCGTATGCACAATTTAACACCGCGTCCGATGATGCTTCCATTTCGAAAAATGCATCTATCTCTCTCGCACTCATATGTCACGTGGTGCATCTTTCACATGGCCTTAACTTGAATTTTGCCATTGGTTCAAACTCGTTTCAGTCTGTTCTCAGCCCGGGTGGAAACTCAGTAATTAAGTACTTAAAGTGCGTATTGAAGTTTCAAGTATAGGTTTAGCGCCCAGTACTTCGAACTTCAGCAGTTTATTTCGGCGAGTACTCAATACATCGGTACTCAAAAACTGTCCAGCGCACAGTACTGAAAGTGCTTTGTACTTCAATACGTACTTAAAGTACTTAGCGTATTTGCCGCCATTTTGTAAGCGCGAGCCGAAACATAGCGAGCTGTACAGAAGCTCACGAGACTTTAGGAAATAATGACAATCGAGCGATGTTTTTTCGGCGAGAGCATTGTTTTTAATTTGCGACCTTAACGACCTAAATCCTCGACAAGTAGCCAGTGGCTCGGCTTGAAAGCATGGAAGTCTCGTATGTTTGCACCGTTTGCACGCTTCTAGAGACCCGAAGCGCCGTTTCCGCGTACGTACCAACCGGTGGAGGGCGGAAATGTCATGCAGCCTGTTTTACCCTCCGAGTTGCGCAACGAAACAACATAATCCCTTCCGTTATTTGTCCAGCCGCCATGTTGTAAGCGCGAGCCGAAACATCGCGAGCTTTACAAAAGCTCTAGAGACCTTCGGAAATAATGACAATCGAGCGATGTTTTTTTCGGCGATAGCATTGTTTTTTATTTTGTCAACTTAACAACCTAAATCCCCGACAAGTCGCCAGCGGCTCGGCTCGAAAGCATCCGAGTCTCTTAGGTTTGCCCGTTTCCCGAGACTCGCAGCGCCGCTTCCGCGCACGTACCAACCGGTAGACCGCGGAAATCTCGCGCAGACCTGTTTTGCCCTCCGAACATATCGTAGTTCTCTCGTCGCGCGACGGGAGAAGTTTCGTAACGAAAAAATAATCCCTTCCATTATTTGTACAGCCGCCATTTTGTAAGTGCCAGGCGAAACATCCCGAGCTATATAAAAAACAGCACGAGACCTTACGAAATAATGACAATTGAGTGCGATGTTTCTTTCGCCGGCAGCATTTTTTAAATTTTCGACCCAACAACCTGAATCATCTGCAAGTGTTTAGCGGCTCGGACTCGAAAGCATCGACGTCTCGTAGGTTTGCACGCTTCTAGAGACCCGCAGCGCCACTTCTGGCGATCCGCAGCGCCGCTCCTCGCGCACGTACCAGCCGGCGGACCACGAAAATCTCCCGCAGCCTGTCTTACCCTCCGAGCATACCGCTATTCTCTGGTCGCGCAACGAGAGAAAAAAAATGTCCCAACGAAAAAACACTCCCTCCCATTATTTGTACAGCCGCCATTTTGTAAGCGCCAGCCGAAACATCGTGAGCTATACAAAAAGTGCACGACACCTTACGAAATAATGACAACTGAGAGCGATGTTTCTTTCGGCGATAGCACTTCTTTGTATCTTTCAACTTAACAACCAAAATCCCCGACAAGTAGCCAGCGGCTCGTCCCGGGAGCCTCGAGCTCTCGCACCGTCGCTATTAAACGCTTTATCTGCACGTGGAACCTCCAGTGCACCACCGAAAAACGCCGCATCTCCCTCTAAACTCTCACCAAAAACTATCAAAATTTTCCTTAAACTCATCTCGAACCCGCGTGCCCGGCGAGAGACCGCAGGAATCCGCGGACAATTCCGAGGAGATGCGTAATCATCGGAACACCGTACGAATGACAAAACTCTCAAGGATCGCGAGGACGCCGCGTCGCGAGCGTGGAGCGCCAGAGAGCGGAGGACCGGCTTCCCTCTCGTCCGTCCCGAAGCGCTCTCCGGGCTGATAAAACCTTCTCGCGTCGATGACACAAGAAACATCGCGGCAACGAAAACGCGCTAAACAGTATCGCGCGTTAATCGTCGCGGATATAACCTACCAAGTATTTCTCCTCGTGTCGACAACGCAGTAGCGAAAAAAAGTGTCTACCTGCCCGAGTGTCTCTCGCTCGCGAGGGAGAGAGAGAGAGAGAGCGAGAGAGGGACGGAGAGGGCGAGCGAGCGAGCGCGAGTGAGACGGAAATACAAGAGTAGCGTGTGTCTGGCCCGGGTCGGGACAAAAGGTGGCTTCACTGGCTGCCCCGCGAAACCAGCGCACGAGTCTCCTCCTCGGCTCGGAATAAATAAATAAATAACCGTGTCCGCGTGAGACACTCGAAAAATCGCGAAATAATAATAAAAAGTAAAATAAACAATTAATCGTTAGTTCTTATTAGGGTGAAAGTGTATTATGTACAGTACGAGCGTAACTCGTCGCAATCAAAAATTGAAGCTCGAACGTATCGTACGCATACGCACACATAGAATATATCACGGACCACGTCGTCGTACTGCGTTCAGCGGCAGCAGCAGCACATCGTCGTCCTCGTCGTCGTCGTTGATATGACGCCATTTTACTAACCTTTTCGGCGCGCTCATCGCCGAGAGACTTGCACTTTATATTTTGGACGATTCATTCGCTCACGAACGTCCGTCCCGATCGTCACGGCGAGGACGCGTCGCCGGAGCGACCAGACGAGCCGAGATCGCACGAGGAACGGTCACGCTTGTCCGTCCGGAGACAACGAACCACCGCAGTCACGATCGTACGACGCCGCGAGGGTGAGTCAATTTTTTCGCTCGTTGCGTACCGCTCCGAGCTTCGAGGCGAGCCCAGCATCCCCGCGGCTTTCGCGGTCCATGCACGCTCTTCGCCGAACGTTCGGCAAGGTTTTTGGGGATTCTTGGCCGCGAGGAACGGGACGGAACCGTCGGCGGGCTCAGAGGGCTTCGCAGGCGACCTGGGAAGTCCGGTGCATGCGCCGATGGCTGAGATCATTTTTGGGATTTTTTTTTTTTGGGAGCGATAAGCGTGTGTCTTTCGAGTGGAGACGCGGAGAGTCAGAGCTACGCGACAAGTGGTTGCGACGCTTAGTTTGTGAGGAATGTGCATGTCTGGGTTGCGACGCTTTGCATGGAGAAATGAAATTTGATGACGCAGAGTGCTATGGTTTCGGGGAGGATTTTTTGTTTTTTTTTACGGTGCGTGGCGTCCGGGCGATTATTTCTGGCGGAGACGGCGTTTTGATGTAGGGAGAACGCTCTTTGTCATTCGTCTGAAGCTGCATGATTAACAGAGATTCGCAAAAAAAATGATGTGGCGTTGTGTCTTTGTTTCATACAGAACCTTGATTTTTTTATTTGTCGGGATTTCTTTGACGCTTGGGTGTACTGTTTGGCGATAACGGAGGAGAGACGGGTTTTGGATTTACCAGTGAGAGAATCTCTTTTTCCTCATATTAATCCGCACGATTATCAGATGCTTGAATGTTGAGAGAAAATGTAAAATGGATTTCTTTTCTTTTTACCGATGAGGGATTTTTTTTATCTTTTAATCCGGACGATTGTCAAATGCATGAATTTTGAGAGAAAATCTAAAATAGATTTCTTTTCTTTTTAACGATGAGGGGATTTTTATTCTTTTAATCCGGACGATTATCAGGTGCATGAATTTCGAGAGAAAATGCAAAATAGATTTCTTTTTACCGATGAGGGGATGTTTTTATTTTAATCCGGACTATTATCAGATGCATGCATTTTGAGATAAAATCTAAAATTGTACTTTTTCTTATTTTTTTTAGTATTTTTTTTTAAACTAATTTTATCCTTTTTTCCGACCCCTTTACGACAAACTCGCTAATGGATGTAAAAATTGTATTTTTTTTAGGTAAAACTTGAGGCTCTCCAATCGATTATGGAAGATGACGACGTGGAGGGTAAAGTTACGGAAAGTTGGACAAAGCATGCAGAGGAGAGAGGCCAGAAGAGCGAGGAGACACTGAAGAGAACGTCGAGGGTATTGTCGGGATCGTCGCCGGGTTCGCGACTGGATTACAACGACGCGTGTATAGAGGAGAACAAGGAGGACAGATGCGGCTCTTCGGAGGATTCTCCCGGCAAGAATTCCTCGGACGAACCGACCTCGAAGATAGTCTTCAAGGGTTTCAAGAAGCGTATCCTCGCGCAGGCTCAGGAGAACCGTATAGGGGGGCGTGCGAACTCCCACGAGAATTTTCATGCCACGAGCAAGATCCTCCGCGAGAAGAGAGGAACGCTCGAGGGAAAGCGCGGCAAGATAACGGAGTACGCGCAGTACCTCGGTCTGCAGCCCGCCCCGACGAGCAGAGCGAAGTGCTCGAAGTGTCAACCGACAACGAATTCCTGCGCGAACTCGATGCTGAAGAGTCAGCAGCAATGTACCTGTCCCGCGGGCTCGCCGCAGTCGCCGGGAACCTCGGACTCGCCGTCGACGATCGCGACGCCGACGACGGCGAACAACTTTCGCATAACGCGAAAGGTCTATCTCTGCGCGGCTTGCGGAACGTATTTCGAGAATTGGAACCTCTTTCTGCACATGAGGGAGATTCACAAGCGTCACATATGCCTCTTCTGTCTGGGTATGTTCGGTCAGGCGGAGAGGCTCTCCTACCACCTCACGAAGAAGCACAGCGTGCCCGAGACATCTTTCACATCGGTCGAGGATTTCTACAACGTCTTCAAGGGTTCCTGCTACCTTATATGCTGCACCTGCGAGAAAGTATTCTCCGAAACGGACAATTTTTACAATCACTTCTGCACACCGGTACAAAAATCTCGCAACAACGCTGCGGACGTTTGTTCGCTGTGTCGCCAGTCGGGAAGTCACGCGGCGACGTGCAGTCTCGTCGACACGACGACGGGGCTCCCCGGTATTCCCGGTCTGCCCGCTAAGAACGCCGACAGCCCGGTCCGCGCCTCGAACAAGCGTCTGCTGAAGAACAACAGGCTCAAGCGCACGGAGGAGACTCTGCTGAGCTCGTACCAGCAAAAGTTGTCGGACATGTATGCGAGGAAGATGAGCGCAAAGTCGCGCGATACCAGCCGAGAAACGGCGCCGCTCGGCGACGAGGAGGAGCCGGCAGTTTCCACGGTCGGGAGTCTCGAGACCGCGACGACGACAACGACGGAGATCGACACGGTTTCCGAGACGATAATGGAGGTATCGAAGTGCACGGAGGAGGACACGCGAAGAAATCAGGAGGTCGAGCCGCCCAGCGAGGAAACTCCGCGGACGAGCGACTCGCCACCGAAGATCGAGTCTTCGCCCTGTCCGTCGGCCTCGCCCTCGAGGTCTCCGTCGCCGCTGCGCCAACCCGCCGAGATTTCTCTCTACGACAGCGTCGCCGAGACGATAATGGAGGTTTCCCGGTGCGACAACGAGTCCGCGGGCAACACGAGCGCCGAGGACGAGGAGGACGTCGACGAGGACGGAAGCAGGGACGCCGGAAGCGACGACGATGTACTCGTTATGGACGAGGTCGCCGATCCGGAGAACCCCACTGAGACGACCAACGGAAAGGAAGATTACGACGACAGATTGAAGAACACCGAACCGGAAGTCGAAGAGCCCGCCGACGACGAGACGGTCGATCTGTCGGACTCCGACGACTCCAGTCGAACGTCCCGATCACCCAAGAGCCGGCTCGACCGCGCCTCCGAATCTTGCTCGTCGCCAGAGAAGGAATCTCAGACATCGGTTTCCGTAACGACGGTAAACAGTACGGACAGAAGCTTAGTTATTAAAATTTGTACCAATAGAAATTCACAATTTTCCGTGACGAGCGCTAACGGCGCGAGTCTGAACAACGATAATCACGACGCCGGCAGGGAGTCGGAGGAGAACAACAACGGCGAGGACTCTGCCTCGGAGGGAAAGCACTCGAACAACGGGAGTTTGAACAGTTTTCGCGGCAACGAGGAGGAGGAGGAGAACGAGGACGAGGCGAGCGAAGCGGAGAGCGCGAAGCTGGAGGTCAAGGAGAGCGACCGGGAAGCTCCGAGCGCCGAGGAGAACCGGGAGGAAATAGCGACGAACGAAGCCAGAGAGGAGGAAACCATAAACATCGAGGATGACGAAACGCCGGCGAAGCTCGAGACCAAGATCGAGGAGGAGATTAAAGAGACGTCGGAGGTCGAGCCGAAATCCGAGAAGGACGAAAAACCCGAGGAGAAGATCGAGCCGTCCGACGGTATAATAATAGCCGCGGAGGACGTGCCGAGTATAGACCTGAACGTCGAGGGCACCCTCGACAGCATGAAGATCGAGGATCTCCTCAAGCGTTGCATAAGCGCCGCGAGCGGTTACTGCGTCTACTGCAACCACGCTCGTCACATAGCGGTGAACGGCAAGCAGCTCGGTCTTCACGTCCTCGCCGAGCACCGCTTTCAGCCGCAGCATCCGGCGATAATAATTCATCGGGAGCAGTTCGTCGCGAGACTGAAGAAATCCCTCGAGGAGGTCGAGAGCCTCTTCTTCAATCTCGATTCCTTCGACAGCACGAGCGGCACCTACGAGGTTCCGAGTCCGCGAACCTTCGAGTGCTTTCACTGCAGATACCACTCGCTCGTTCACAAGGACATTTATCTTCACAACCGGAAGATGCACCAGAAAACCATACTCATATGCATAATGTGCAAATCGACTTTTTACAGCTACAGCGAACTACTTTGCCATCTCTGTCCGGGGGTGTACTCGCCGAACATAAACGTCACCTATCGATGCTGCCTGTGCCCGGTGAGCAGCCTGCCCTCGGCCTTCAGGCTCATGGTCCATCTGCGGAAGCGCCATCACTCCTGCGACGTCTGCCTCGAGTCCACCGGCAATCAGCAGCGGCTCTCGAATCACGTATGGAAACACAAGCTCCATCACCTCTGCTACCGTTGCGGCATCGCTTATCGCAACAAGCCCGACATAACAAAGCATCTGTTCTGGAAACACGGCACGGAGAGCGTTCTCTGCAAGAAGTGCCTGCAGAAGAAGTGGCCCCACGTCTATCACTTCTGCATACCGCCCACGGCGTTCGTCTGCGAGGAGTGCACTTCGACGTTCTCCCGAGCGGTGGCGCTGAAGGTTCACAAGCGGCTCCACTCGGGCGACCGACCGTACGGCTGCGAGGAGTGCACCGAGCGTTTCATCTCGAAGAAGCTCCTCGCGAAGCACGAGGCGAGTCACCGCGAACCGGAAGTCGTGCCCGAAGTCCTGCCCAAGGAGCCCGAAATTCCGCCGATCAGGGAGGAGGAAAAAGCGAGTCCCGAGAAGGAAGCTCCGGTCGTCTCTGCATTACCGACCGTGCAGGAAAATTCCGTGGTCGAGAGCGAGGTCAAAGAGGTCGTCAAGGAGGTCAAGAAGGTCGTCGACGTGTACGATCTTCCGCCGCTGAATCTCTCGTCGGACAGCGACACGGACTCGGAGGACCAGAGGCAGGCGACGGAGAGCGCGACGAAGCCTCCGGCGGAATCGGAGACGAAGGTCGAGGCGAAGAGCGAGGGAGCGTCGAGCCTACCGGAAGTCGAGCCCGAGGAGGAGGAGGACGAGAAGAAGGAGGAGGCTCAGATAATGGACGGTATATGGGACAACTTCAAGTCCTACGCGGCGAGTCTGGAGAAGCAGGACAGCGTTCTCGAGATGCTGGTGGACGAGAAGAAGGAGGAGGCTGTAGATATGGAATTTTTGTGCCGGGTCATTCTGGCCGATCACGACTACTGCGTGGTCTTCGAGAAGACGGAGGAGCTCAGGGAGGAACCAGCGGCGAAGGTCGAGGACAACTGCGGGACGATGGAGGGCGAGCACGACTACGGTTACAAGCAAACGAAGAGCCCCTCGGCGACGAGCGTAGCGTTGAACTGCGACAGCGACACGAACGCCAACGCCAAGAAGAAGAAGGAGAAGACGCCAAAGAAGAAGAGATCGGGCAGCGGGTCGTCGAGCGACTCGTCGAGCGACAGCGACTCGAGCAGTTGTTCGTGCGGCACGAACTGCAGCTGCAGCAGCTCCTCGTCGGGCAGTTCGTCGAGTTCGTCGAGCAGCTCGGACTCGGATTCCTCGGCCTCGGACGGCTCGCCGAAGAAGCAGTCGGTGAGGAAGGAACGGAGGAAAGACAAGGAGAAGGAGAAGGAGCAGAACGAGACGGAGAACAATTCCACCAAGGTGGAGGCCGTCGAGGAGAAGGTGGAAACCGCGGAGGTCGCCGTCGCGGAGGAGCCGCAGAACCTGGAGGAGGCCAATCCGAGCGTCGAGATCTGCGATCCTCCGCGAAGTCCCCAGTTGATATTTCGCGAGTCCGATCTCGACACCGACGAGACCGAGACCGACGAGGATTTTTACGACGAGCATCCCCAGCAGCTGGCGAACAAGTTGCTCGCGGAGAAACGCAACCAGCTCATGCTCCTCGCGGCGGTGGCTCCGGCCGCGACGGAATCCTCCGCGGCGCTCCCGTCGACGCCGAACAATCTCAACAACGGTAGTCTCGAGACCGTGAACGCCAATTCGGTGGAGCCCGCGCCGAGAGTCGACGAGGTCGTCCACAACAACACCGGCCGCCAGGGACGAAAACGCGTCAAGACGAAGAAACGCAAGAAATCCGACAGAGCGAAGACCAGCAGAGTCGCCACTCCGACCGTCGAGTCGATAAAGTTGAACATTCCAAAGTCATTCTATCAGAAGAAACATCCGGGCTTCGGCTCGTCTCAGCCCGCTCTGATAACCGTTCTGCCGAGCAGGTCCTCGACGCCCAATCAGCAGAATTCTCAGGCCGACCTCGGACAATTCACCGGCGAGGTGAACAAGACTCTCAGGATCAGCATCGGCGGAAGTGGATCGGAGAACGAGAACAAGAGGTCCTCGAAGAGAAAGCGCGTTCCGAAGCGTTTCTACGGAGACTCCAGCGACGAGGAGGCCGAGAGGCAGCAGCAGCAGCAGCAGCAGCTGCATCAGCCGCAGCAGCAGCAACAGCACTACAGTCAGCCGAGCGTCAAGTGGCGAAAGGTCGAGCCTCCCTTCGTTCCCTCGATAACCCTGCCGGCTCAGCCGCAGATCCAGGCCAATTCCAGCGCGAACTACGCGACGAAGAGCGTCACCCTGAGGCTCTCGGGGTTCGATCAGCCCATGGAGAGGATAGTCCCCATGACGACCGTCGCCTCCGCCACCGAGTCCGAGGAACCCGCCGAGACCAGCAGCGAGTCCAGCGACGCCGAGGAAACGGTCGTCCAGATTCAACCTCAGCCCCAACAGCCCCAGCAGCATCCCTCGATTGTTCTTCCCGTTGGACCCACCGTGGCTAACACCCTACCGACGAACTCCACCGGCGCACCCGGCGAACGCTCCGCGAATTTGTACTGCTATTGCCAGTGCCCGTACGACGAGGTCTCGGAGATGATCGCGTGCGACGGCGACGACTGCAGAATCGAATGGTTTCACTTCGAGTGCGTCGGTATAATGGTGCCGCCCAAGGGCAAGTGGTACTGTCCCGATTGCCGAAAAAAGGACGAGAGTTTGCCCGGCAATGAAGAATACTTCGACTGATAAAAGAAAGAAATTTTTAAAGAAACGTGCGAATGTAAAAAAAAAAGGATTGCACTGAGAGACGTTACAGACAATAGAAACGCGCTTCTAGGTACATTATTAATACTAATTATTATTATTATTATTATCATTATTATTATTACTATTATTATCATTATTATGGAAAATAAGAGATTGGCGAGAGAGTGAAAAATTTGATGCCTCTGTGTAGATTTTATCTTCTGGTTTGAAGCGACACAGGCTACAGAGAGCTTCGCACCCAGTGTCGATGTTCCATGCTGATATATATTTTTTTTTCTTTCTTCTTGAAATCGAAGCCGTGATAATGAAAAAAAAACAACAAAAAAACACTAAAAAATGAGAAACATGTTTGTAAATACGTGTAAATAATGAAACTCTTGGAGGACCTCGAGTATTCTTATCCAGACCCTTGAGAATCTTCTAAGTTTAGACTCGATAGCTGACTAGAACTCGACCCTCCCACTACCTCCCCATTCGAATCCCGAGAGAGACCGTGATTTACATGTAAACGAGAATGAAGATATTTGCCGAGTTGTAAATTTGTTTGTACTTTAATCCTTAACAAAAAAACCCACAATGCCGTCGAATCTGTTTTGGTGCAATTTTCGACACTAGCTGTTTGACGACGGATTTTTATCTTACACTATTTTTTTTCTTTTTTTTTATCATCTTCGCGAAACTGACGCGACTGCCCACACTGCTGGCAGTGTGCAGATTTCCAGATTTTTTTCCATTCTTTGTTTTAACGTGCTCTTCGCGACTCTACGCGTAGTCCACATTTTTCGGGATATTAAAAAGAAAGAACGGCTTGAAAATGCGCGGGGAAGCTTTTAGGCGTAATCAAAATTATATCTATCGTATAAACTAAATATTGGAAATCTTTTTTTTTTTAGTAAATTCTTCCGCGTCACGAGTCTAGAGCCCAGTGTCTATCGCGTAGATTTTTAACTTTTATTTTTTCACACTATTATCGTTTCTTTACCACGTAGCCGGACCGAGTGTATATCGTGAAAGCCTTCAAAAAAATATTCCTCCGATCCCCTGCCCACCTCCACACTCTTAATTTATACACTTACTTTTACTAGTTAAAACAAAAAACAAAAACCATCTGTGTTACGTTAGATTATATCGTCGTTATTTACATTAAGTTTGTGCCAAAAAAATAACAACAAGACGTTGACGATTATATAAAAAAAAAAAAAAAAAAAAAAAAAAAAAAAAAAAAAAAAAAAAAAAAAAAAAAAAAAAAAAAACCAACAAAAAAAAAAAAAATTTCTCTAATTAGTAACAGATTCGAACAGCATCTCTCAGCGAGACGAAAGAGAGAATCGACGATAAATAGTAATATCGGGTTAAAAGCTACGCCGGGCCTCCGAAACTTTCAATGATAACGAGAACAGAATAAGAAGTCACATTTCTATGTAATCCTGCATAAAACGAAGGAAGAAAATGAAACACAAAACTGAACCGCCTAAGAGAAGAAGAAATCGGCCGTGCCGTTGTAACGATAAAAAACGTAAATAAAATCTCGTGATTGATTCGGCGAGTATGTGCGAACGAAAGAATGAAGAAAAAAAAAGAGTCTTCTTTTTACGTCGTCTTCGATACCTCCGGCTGCTCGATCCCGAGGATCTCCTCCGTGAAGTCCTTGTACGATATGTTCTGCCAATTCGACATACAAAACACGCTATATTTTAGTAATCTTATCGAAATTGGGTTTCGCTTGTTCTTTTAGTTCCTTACCGGTGGAAGAAATTCAAAGTTCAATTCGGCCTTTGGGGCTTTGTCGCGGCTACCCGTGTAGGATGTAGAGTCCTCGTCCTGCGGTACGAGACGGCGAAGATACGCGTGCGCCTCCTCGGCGGACAAAGGCTCACCTTGTGAAGAAGAAAACATCCGATTCAAGCCGGGTTAGTAATTTTTTAAATGAGTATAATAATTTTTTATAATTATGTTTAAAAATTAATTTTTTATAATTATTTTTAAAAAATAATTTTTTGTAATTGTTTTTAAAAAATATTTTTTTATAATTATTTTTAAAAATTCATTTCTTTTAATAATTATAACATTTTTTTAAATAATCGAAGCGTTATACGAACCGCGCAGTTTGTCATCGAGCAATTCATCGTTCTTGTTGCAACCACCGCGCCCAAAAAGCACTTCCAAAAATTGCTTCGAGCTGAGGCACGGATTGTCGAGATCCCCGGGTCCGGCGAAGGCTTTGAACGCTTCCTTTATCTCGTTTCTCGTCACACCGAAAGCCGGACGATGATTTACATAGAGTTTGACGAATTCCTCGAAAGTTATCTCGTCGACGAGCTCTCCGGTGTCGGCGTAATTCTTGTATGAAACTTCCTCCATCATGTTCTCCAGCTAGAAAAAAATGTCCACTTCGCTATTTATTTCTCGAATTTTTTATAATAATATATTCGTAATTTTTTTTCTTCTTTTTCGAACCTCTGCGTTAGTCGGATAGAAACCGATAGCGCGCATGATGTTGGGTAGCTGCATTACCGACAATTTGTCGGTAACGATTCTCGTCGCGGTCGTGTTTTCGCCCTGGTGCAATATCTGGGCGTAGTAGAAGAGATCCTTTATCTCGTTCACGAGCCAGCCCGCTTTTCCTCCCTCGATCATACGGTAGAAAGGCGCGAGTCCTTCGCCTCCCAGACGCACCATTACATCCACGGATCTGTAATTGTTATTCTTATAATTGAACGACGATATTCGCGTGGTGATCGGCTGGGTCCGATTTACTTGTAATTGATCCTCCACATGAGGAGGCTTCGATCGTTTTTGCCAATGGTGAACAAATAACTTCCGCAGTCGCTGATCGCCATCGCTTCAATCTGGAACAGTTTTTAAAGCAGAAGCGATTTATGGCCTTACTTAATGGCGATTAATGACTCGACACGACAATTTTCTTTTCTTAACGCATGAACGTAAAATCCCGCCTGCCATTCCTGTGAAGTGAGCGCAGAAAGACACTTTATTACACTCGGTACTAAAAACTTTTGCTTAACTCGTGAGATTCCAACACTCGAATTCGGCTCATGCTGCAAACTCACACTCGTCAGAAAAAGGTTTTTCGCACTAACTATCCTAATCTACTGTTTTTGCATCGCGTGCGAGAAAAATACTACACATGCGTGCATACGCAATTGAGTCTTTTTCTCGCACTAGTGCGAGAAAGTGACTTTTGCGCACACTTTCCAACAAAAAATATCGTGATGTATTATTTTTGCATCGCGTGCGAGAAAAATACTGCGCATGTGGGCAAACGCAATTTGGTTTTTTTCTCGCACTAGTATGAGAAAGTGGCTTCTGCGTACACTTTCCAATAAAAAAAGCGTGATTTTCGTTAGTTTGTTAGGAAAAATTATGTGAATGGTAGGGGCATTGAAAGGGGAGTTCCGAGTCGGGTGATTGCCGCCCTCCTTGAGAACACCCTTTCTACGCCCTTGCCATAAAAATAACTATTTAAGATCATATAAAATACCTCCCTCCCCATACGTCTCCAGATCAGTCAGTATCAAAAACTATATAACAACTTTTCTTTCAGGTTCTCGCATGTACGGTCAAAAGAAAAGTCTCATTGGCATCTGAAAGATCTCATCTCAGCTGCCAATGAGACTTTTTTTTTTGACCGTACATGCCAGAATCCGTGAGAAAAGTTGATTACAGTTTTGGTTATCGACTTCTCAGAGCTCGGAATACCAACCTTTCTTGGATGTCCGATCATAGCCAGAATTCTGTGGGGATTACCATCGAACGGTAAGATCATCAAACCGATCTCTTTCCTAGTGGCGAATATCAAATACTCTCTATTCTTCAGTTTCTTCTGCTGTCCGGCTATCAAAATCTTTTCCACCGGATCGCCGAAAGTTGGACCGAGATACGTGGCCCTGGTAGTTTTCGTCAGGTCATTCAGCAGCCTGAATTTATGCTGCAAATTATAATAGCGACAAGTAACGTGAATTTAAGGAAATTAAAAGACAACATTCGTTGACCCTTCGACTTTCAATGAAACTATAGTTATAAGTAATATTTTGACTTTGAAGTAAAACATGTATTTTGTAAGTGGCCCACCTTGGAATTGGCAGATATGAGGAAGCTCTCGACCCCGAATTGCGGATAAACCGCGATACAAAGTGGCACTGCGGTTTTTTCGGTCCTGTCAATTTGCGAGATCAACAAACCCGGCTTCGGATACGGTCCGCTATAAAAAAAAGAATAGTACATTACGATACTAGTGCGAAAAATGAAGTCGAGTATTGCAATCACACGAGATAAGAAAACGTTTTTCGCATCGGAATCGTACAAAATTTTATTTCACAAGGTGTGAAAATGGGGATTTTACACACGTGAGCCGAACGCATATTTTTCTGCCATTTTCTCACCGAGTGATATAAATTCCTTGAGGGGAAGTGAAACAGCTGTGCGTGCGAGAGAGATAGTTGTAATTTTTAAAGTAACTTTATTCAATGGTGCCAATTTTTTTTAGAAAAAATTAATTCGTGCCGGCCGCGAAATTACCGTGAGTATCCAGCGGGAATTCGCTTTTTCCTCAATAAAATTAGCACCCTTGAGAAAAGTTCATTACAGTTTTCATTACCGACCGCGATATTTCAATTCCCCTTAAGGCCATGTGAAAGATGTACCACGTGACATATGAGTGCGAGAGAGATAGATGAATTTTTCGAATCAATGCCATTTAAATCCGGTTGACTT
>JAPYZC010004128.1:0-14648 GCA_030522665.1 Ichneumoninae sp. A BG-2022a
TTTTCAGATTTTTATCCGATCGAGAAGTGTTTGTAATTCTCTTTTATTCCTCTCAAACTTAGGCGGCGTCAGTCATTGCGCTAGTACTACCTTAATTACGCGTAAATCTCTTACCGCAGATGGAACATGTCCGGCAAGGATTATTCTAGCTCGACCTACGAAGCTCGTTTTATTCTATCCTTTTCGTAAATTCGTTCAGTACGGACGATGAAATTTCGTCGATGATGTTCGATTTAAAAATTTTTTATTTTAATTAATTTTGTGCAGAAACGGCAAACATTCGGTACTTGCGATTACCATTTAGTTTAGATTAGGTTTAATGAAAGAAGGAAAAGACATTACGATCTTTTAATTACGCGTAAATCTTTTATCGTAGATGGAACACGTCCGGCAAGGATTATTACAGCTCGACCTACGGAGCTCGTTTCATTCTATCCTTTCTCGTAAAGTCGTTCGGCGCGGGCGATAGAATTTCGTCGATGATGTTCGGCGACGGTGTGAAAGTAATTATCCACGACCGGTACGCGTATCCGGGCCCGACGGCTCTGGAGTTTGTCGCAGCCACCGGCCACGAAACGATCGCCCGTCTTTACGGCCGATACTTGACATCGAGCGTCGAGGTTCTGAGATTGGAGCCTCACGAACGAGACTGCTACCAGTCGCACTCCGCCACCGATTTCTACAGGGCCGACAATTGCTACATAAAATGTCGCGAGAGCGCTTTCCTTCGGCTCTGCGGCTGTCTGCCTTTCTACTCGTCCGAGATCGAGGACGGCCAGACGATATGCAATTTTTCACACGTGTCCTGCCTGGCGCGGGTCAAGCAAAAAGCTTACTCTCTCACACTGAGAGATCCTTTGTGCAACTGTCTGCCCGACTGCGAGAACACGGTCTATTCTCTGGTCACCACATCGTTGCCGTTCAACGCTCCGCAATTCAATCCCTCCGAGTTTTAGTGAGTCGACGGAAATTTCCTGCAATTTTGAGAAAATAATAACATAATAATTTTATGGTCTGTACGAACCTACTGTTTATCACAGCCGGAAAGCCGAAAACCTGACAAACGCGACGGCTATACACATCACGTATTCGGACCAATCGTCGATGCTCCAGCGACGTGAACTTGTTCTTTCGTGGATCAACCTTGTGTGTGAGTAGAGATATATGTATGCGAGGAAAATCTTTCCAAGAATTTTTTTTTTCTCGTAATTTATTGATGAAAAACGACACTGAATAATGAATGCTGTTAGGCAAAATGAACTTTTTGCTACTAAATCGATAATTATGAAATGGCTATTTAGAAAAATGTTTTATTTATCAGAAACTCGGGCAGGTCGTTACATCGGTAACTATTTGATTTCAGCTTCGATAGGGGAGTTTTCAGTCTCTTCTAAATAATGAATGCTATTCGGCCAAATCAATTTTTTTACGGAAATAATTATAGCGAGTAAATCTATAATTACGAAATGACTATTTAGAAAAATGTTTTATTTATCAGAAACTCGGGCAGGTCGTTACATCGGTAACTATTTGATTTCAGCTTCGATGGGGGAGTTTTAAGTCTCTTCTAAATAATGAATGCTGTTCGGCTAAATCAATTTTTTTACGGAAATAATTATAGCGAGTAAATCGATAATTACGAAATGACTATTTAGAAAAATGTTTTATTTATCAGAAACTCGGGCAGGTTGTTACATCGGTAACCATTTGATTTCAGCTTCGCTAGGGGGAGTTTTCAGTCTCTTCCTTGGCTGCAGCTTCATCTCGATAATCGAGATAATTTACTTCTTTTTCATCTATCTTATATGGAAATTAAGGGGCAGTCCGCGCACCACACGAAACGCCTTCGGAACTACCTGACTCGAGGACAAGTACGATTATTTTTCTTTGAAAAACTAGAATTACCGCTGTCCCGACGGATCATAACTATACATCTCGAAGTCATCGTGAGATCAACACCGATGCACTACCGAGACATGGAACAATAATGTATGACGTAATAAACTATATAATACAATTAAACCTACCGTATTTCTGGTACGAACGAAATTAATTGACTAACTAAACTATTCCTCCTCGGACTCGGAATTCTCATCGGGGTTCGAGTCTTCGGATTCTACTTCGTCGTCCTCCTCCTCGTCCCCGGAATCTTCGGACGCTTCGCCCGCTGCTTTTTCCTGCTTCGATGACTTCTTCGATTTTTTCTCGCTCGGTGCATCACCGTCGTAAATCTTCAAACCAGTCGACTTCTTTTTCGCAGACTTGGTTTTTTTTCTGGTATCTACCTGGATCACTAGACGATTGCCTCCCACCTCGGGCCATTCACGCTCTTTTCGCAAATATTCGCCCGCCAACTGGATGCTGCCCATTTTCAATATGGCTTGCCTGCAAACAAAAGAAGTCGCGTGATTCCAGTCCAAATGCAAAAGAAGATTTATACCGCGCCAATAAAAACTGAGAAGATATACAGAACAATTTAATTTTTTTTTTTGTGCTAGAAAATTTTACCATTTTTTTCAACAAATTTTTTAAAGTGTCAATTTGTACACAGAAATTGGAAATAAAATAGATTGATTGGAAACAAAACTGCTTTTAAAAAAAAAAGAACAAAAATTGTAGAAAAAAGTATTTAGAAATATGTAAGATAAATTTTCCTCAGCACAAAAAGATGAAATCATAAAAAATAAAATCTCCTTTTCGATATAACGCCCAATGTCAATCGACTTCGAATAATCCATACACAAGTAGAAATAAAATTGCTCATCATACCTAGTTTTTTTGCCAGACTTGACCTTGAGCATAGCCAACGATGTGCATCCTGGAAAGGCGTCCCTGATTTCCTGTGCTTTGGTTCCCAGTTTTATATTGGAGATGCAAAGTCTGTTGGGACGAATACAGAATAACGATGAAAACTTATTCAAAATATTATCCCACAAATTCAATGAACCACTCGGTGCGTGCTTACGTTTTGGTGACCTTGACCTCGGCCTTAGGTTTCGGTACTCTCATCTTTTTTTCCTTCTTTTTCTTTTCCTCCTCCGGCTTGACCCTGGGCGGACAAGCGATTATGTGCTTGCCGTCGATAACGAGTTTCTTTATACATTTCAGATTCTTAATCTTTTCCTCGACACTTGCAAAAGTCACGTGACAATATCTGGAGGATTGTCTAGGCAACTTGACCTTTACATCGCCCAGAAATAATTCCTCTATTTCGGTTGCATTTTTAATCGTATGCGGCAATCGAACGTACAGAGTTTTCGACAGATGTTCGTCTATTTCTTGCGGCGTGCGGGTTTTCATACTGTTCGCTGGTGAGACAGAAAATTGTACCTTGTCAGCAAAAAAAAAAGAAACAAACAGTTTGCTCGAACTCGACGCGTGAATTCCAGAAGAAAAAAAAACAAATACAGAGCAATCTTTGTTTACAAAGTGCGAGGATATTTTGTTTCTTGCTCGGCAGTTACAAATATTTATAAATTCCTTCCAAATATCAGTCAATCTCACCGTGTTTAATGTCGTTTCTGCGAAGAGAATAATTATTGCGCAGAGATATGAAACCGTTGAATGAAAAATCGATGAAAACTCAACCTGATTCAACCACGTGCGAACTTAACGTGCTCAATTCTCAAACACTAATGACCGCACCGGCGAACGCGGTGCCTAATTCGGGAATAGCGTGCGGCGATGTTTCGAAGCTTCATCGTTACACATATCGATTGAAACAACAGCGATCTCAAAGTGTACCGTGTATGGTAATTCGCGTTATCGCGGATTTCAATTGTTTCAGCAATTTAAATTAAACTTCGTAATAAGTAATAAGCTTTGCTTGGCAATTAGTTTATTTATTTATTTTTTATTTATTTATTTATTTAGTTTACGGGATAAACCCTTTTACGTACAATATTAAAAATACATCAGTAAATTGATAAATTATGAAAATATCTCTACTATTTGAATAATATCACCAGTTCGCATCTGGGCTTTTTGTTTAGCTCAACAAAAAGCTTAACTTATTTTATTAGGCATCAGAATTTCATTTGATATACTGCTAATATAACTTTCTCGATGCTGATCGTCAGCGAAATCTGTCATACCGACGCTCCCAGAGCGTCTGCGAAACCGACCGAGTTCGCTCGAGTACAAATGGCGGTTGCACAGAATTCAAAACTAACCCAACGATAACAGCTCGCGCTCAGTAACACAGTGTTTGTTTGGAACCTCCGATTATACACGAACATTGATAATTCCCTTCAGTTTACATGAATTAAAGAATCGTTGACTCGAGTGATGCTCTCAACATAGCGAATCAACGGCCCAAAAAAAATACAATGTTGATCTACGACGTTCTGCACAAGGAAAAAGTTTATCAAAGCGTCGCGAACGACTTGCGAACATTGGGGGTTAAGCATCGTCTGAAGAAAAATGCAATAAAGACCGACAAGTCCGACAGAAATCGTAACAGCCTCAGGAAAGTCTTTAAAGTTCCGCTGTCCTATCAGCCGCTCGATGTCGTGAACTTGTCGTCGGGCGCGATAGTCCACGTGCCAGTTTTCGTCTGTCAGGCGGCCGCCTATCTCGAGAAGTTCACGAACCAGGAGGGTCTCTTCAGAAAAGCGGGCTCGCACGTTCGACAGAAGGAGCTCATAGCTCGCCTCGACAATGGCGGAACCCTCGGCGACAAGAATCACGCGATCGACGTCGCCAATTGTCTCAAAACTTTCTTTCGCGATCTTCCCGAACCTCTCATTCCGTACGGCTATCACGACCTTTTCGTGCGATGTCTCATGCTGCACAGTCGCAGGGTCGACGCCCTCCTCCTCGCCTGCCTTCTTCTGCCTCCTCATCATCTGAACACGCTCGCGTTTTTCATGGGTTTTCTCAAGAGAGTTTCGCTCTACGAGAGCCAGAATAAAATGGGCGTTGACAACCTGGCTAAAGTCATCGGACCTAACGTCATGCCGCTGCAGGAAACTACCATGTCGGCGGTGCAGTCTAGGCTCGAAGCTCATTTAGTCATCGTCAAGGTAAAGAGCCGCACGAGAATGAGGTAGTTTCGATTTTGTTGCAATGTTTTTTTTGTGTACATCGAAGGCTTTGCTCTGATTGCAGATCTTGATAGAGAATGCTGAAAGCATCGGCGTTCTGCCGGAACACATTTCCGAAACCATTTCCGCCGAAGTTATCGGCAGTGTCGAGACCGAATTGGACCATTCCGATGCTTCATTGCGCCCCAGAGGCAAAAAGAAGAAGCATCGAAGCGGCAGTCTTACACGTAAGTAGCTGGAGATTCTTATAGTTTAACTGTGTTTGTAAAATGTTCCTTAACAAAGCTGAGCGATTGATTTTTGGCTGGCTTGGAGACAAGCTTTGATAATCACGGAAAACTATGAGGAAGCATATATATATTGCTCGCAGTTTTTTTTTTTTTAAGTACAAATCAAGCTGTTTTTCACTTAAAAAATGGATTTACACCATTTTTTAAAATAAATTGAACACCTGAAAAGTCTTACACTCATTTGATTTACATTATGTTACCCTGTACAAAATTCATTTTTGGCTCACTCGTAGACAAGTTTTGCGAATTATGAAAAACTATGAGGGAACAATGTGTAGCTCGCAATTGCATATAAAAAAAAAAAATCATGTAAAAGTCATCCTGGATTTATAAAAAAAAAATAATATAATTTTTTTTTTTTGCAAATAATTATATCCTAATAGTCATCTGCAGTCTCATCTGATAAGTGGCGAAATGTGCCGATTTTTTTACTTCTCACCACTAGTCTTAAATTTACATTTAATGTATTGATTAACAATGTTTCCGTTGCAGGAATGTTCAATGGCCTCAAAAAAATGGTCGGGAAAAGTGGCTCACCGGAGGGTGGACAAATTAACAATCAGTTAGTTCCTTCGAGCTTGGATGCGTTGCAGACACCAGCGATAAAAGTCGGCAAAAAACGAAAAGTCGCTGAACCCGCGGGTCCGGCAAGCGTTAAGAAAAAGTGAGTGTATCGTACGATTGGCCGAATTTCATTCGCTTCGTACATTACGAGTTTTATTGAGTTTCAACCTTTTACGAGTTTCATTGAGTTTCAACCCGTAGCATGATTTAACTTACACGCCATTCACCGTTAGAACGAATGCACTTTGGCGATGCACATACTCAGCACTTATTTACCAATGACTTTGCAGACGAGATATATTGGATGCAATGCCTGAACGCACGAGTCACCATGTTCGACCTTTGTTTGCATCTCCAGTTTCTAGCAATCCAAAGTACGTGTGGATGCAGTGTGGTTTTTCTTCATTTTTTTTTTCGTTTTTTTAAGGGCATGTAAAACTCCTTCCCACCCAGCACGAGTCCAGTACGTGATACAAACTGCAATGCTAATTCTTCAAGGCTGCTGAAACTGACCTTTAACTGAAATAATCAAAAAATTCGGCACCTTTGAAGAACAAAAAAAATTGCAGCTTTCATTACCGCCCGCGGTATTTCACATGCCCTTAAATCCGAACGCCTCGGTATCTGAGAACCTGGCACACTAATTTAACTGTGGTTCTGGAATTATTTTAATATTCACAGCCCCGTTAGAGAGAGGAGTCCGATGCACAAGTCGAAGGTCCGAAAATACTTAACGCACAAGGTGCATTCAGAAATGTAAGAATTAAATTCGTATGCTTTGCGGAGAGGGTTTTTGGGCTAGAGGATCGAAATATCGACGAATAAGTTTCTTGTTTCCAATATAAATTTTGTTCTAACGCAGGCGAGTCATGGAGAAGGTCGAAAAGTCCAAGAAACTGAGGATGAGCCTCGATCGATTTGTTTCCAGAAGCAAACAGGTATGAGTAAACATTTTATTCGAGGTATCAGCGTAATATAACAGAGCTGACCAAAGTATCAAAAAATTCTTTAAGTACAAAGTAATAACTATAACAAGTACTTGAAATATTTCTCAAGTACTTTTCGGAATTAGGTTTGTAGTGTCAAGGGTTATTTAAGCTTTGAAAAATAGGTGCAAAGTAATTCGCCGTTTTGAGGCTATCTTTAATCTATTCTTCACTTTTATTCATAAATAAAAAAAAATCCATACAAAACTTCTTTAAAAAAAAGGCAAGCGTCCATTCTTGTTTTAAAAAAATATACATTGTAAAGATAATAAACAAAATAAATTCTCGTTAAAATGAAACTTATTGAAAAGTTTAGACGGATAATAACATTATTAATAGAAACTGTATATCCGCACGCAAAAAGTACTTGTACTTGGTACTTGAAATCGCAAAAAAATTACTTCAAATACCGCCCAGCTCTGTAATAAGAAATTAAATCAACCACCGATAATATTACTATAATTATTAATAAATATGTTATAATATAATAATAAAATAAATATTATTAACATTCGTGTCCATTCTAGAAGGTCGCCAACATCGAAGTGGACGCCGAGCGATCGTGCAACGAGGCTTACAGTCCGTGCATCGAGAGACGCTGGAGTTCGGCGAGCAGTTCGTCGGCAACGAAGAAGAAGCGAGAGACTCAAACAGAAAATCCATCATCCGTATCATCGCCGTTGATAAGAAAAGCAACGACTCTCGTGAACGTTCGCGACGATTACGACCGCATATTCATGGACGCCGACGTGAATCTATCGGACGACTGCGGAGATCCGATTTCGCAGGTTCAAGGAAAGTCGTCGGACAGCGAGAACCGCCCGACGAAACGCAGTCGTCCGAGCACGTGCAGACGATCGCTGGACGCGTCGCTGTTGCCGAGCACGACGAGCGACTACACTCCGAATTACACTCCCAAACACGAAAAGAATCTCAGATCATCGAGCCGACGAAGATCTTCGCACGAATTCCAGAGATCAGCGGAAGATTCGGGATTCGCCAACGATCAAGATTCGGACCTGGCGATCGCTTTGAACGGGCCTTGCGAGGAGTACGTCAGAATACCAAAGAGCGAATACGAGGAGATAAAGAGCAGAGTATCGGCGATCGAGTCGCGAATATCGCAGGAGTTCGGTTGCATCGCCGGTGAAACGGAGTCGAGCACCGTCTCGAATTCCGTGAGCAACGTGCAGAGCGAGTACGAGAAGACGTTGGGCGAGGCGAGCATCGAGAGCACTTTGACCGCGGACCATCTGGCCAAGAGGCTCAGCAAAGAATTGAAGATCCGGCGTTCGGGCGAGCACAAGATCATAAGATCGCCGAGCGCGCGAAAGATCGGAATCTTGCGAAGGCGCTCGCAGGACAAACCGTCCAGCAGACGCGTGAGCCGCACCGCCTCCTGGCACATTTCCCAGCGAAGCGACGCGGAGAACAACGCCAAAGCGACGAGCCAGCTGAACAACGTTTACGCCTCGCCGAAACGCGGACGCGGAAGACCGCCCGATTACTACACCGAGATCCGGCACGACTCGCTGTGCAGCGACGACACGAACGCCAGGTTGAATTATCTCCAGGAACAACTGCACACGCTCATAACTCACACGGCCGAGCACACGCGCGGCTCCTTCAGCGACGACGACGCTGGCGCCACCGACGACGTCTTCGAGCCTCCGGCGAGCAAACTCACGCCCCACGTTCGTCGCGCCTCGTCCTTTCACGGCAACGAGTTTATCGACAATTCGCAGTACTTCAACAACAGAGTCAAGGAACTGAAGAAGACTAACAGTCAGCAGAACGTGACGGTGAACGAGATTGCCGACGAGGGCGCGACGCCCGAGGCGCGGAGGCAGAAGACGATCTCGTGGAAGGACGCGGCGGGGTATTTCAAGCTCGAGGGACGTCCGAACTTCAACACGCCCGTGCCGCAGACCGGTCGAGCCTCCATAGCGAAGCTTCGAACTCAGAACGCCGGGATGGTTCTCGCGAAGGCCAAGTTGTTCGACGAGAACACCTGCAAGGGCTCGAACGACGCCGGGCTCGAGAGAAAGCACGACAGTCAAGCGGCGAAGATGACGAAGGTGAGGGAGATCAAAAATTTCGAGCTGGAGGCAACGTCCCCGAGAAAGACTGCGCTGACGCGTCGGAAAAATTGCAAGAGCCCGAAAAACAATAACGCCAGATTGCGATTGGCCTCGTCGCCGAACTATTCGCCGCTGATAAAGATGGAACTGACGATCGTTCCGCCGCAAACGTCGAGGCAACCGGCCGAGAAGCGAGTCCACAATCGTCGCGTTTCGCAGAAATTCGATCAGGAAAATCGGGAAATGGCTCGCAACAATGCGAAGGCTAATATGAAGATCAAGGACGATCGGTTCATCGAGCGCGGCTCGAACTCGAGCGTGCACACGAAGGAGAACAAGCTCTCGAGATCTCCGCCCGTTCAGCACGCGTTCGCTGTTAATACGAATTTGCAGGAGACGAATATCAATATCTATAATCCTGATATGGCGATCAATGCCAATTGCAAGACACCGCATATAAAAAGACCGCTCGCCGTGAAGACGCCGAAGAGCGCGAGGTCGCTGGCTCGCAGACCCGCGGTCGATACGCGAAGAACTCCCATGAAGGCCGTTCCGACGCTGGGAACACCGAAACGGCAGAGCCCGAGAGTCGTTCTGAAATCCAGACAATTGAGCAAACCGATGAATTGACAGAGAGGCGTGAGTGGGAAGGTCTGGAGTGAGTACCGAAGTGCCATGTTTGTCGTAGAATTATAAATAAAATAAATAAACTCGAACCTGGAGAGAATATTTTCCGTCCGCGAAGACTAAAGACGCGAAATATTTTCATCTGCGGAAGCGCGATTCGACGGAACGGAAACATCGCGTCGATGCTTCGACTCTTCGAATTCGGCTCGGAAAAGTATATTCGAAAGAAAAAATATCATTGGGATCAAAAATCGATAAGAATATGCGCGGAGGCGAAAAATATCTTATTTGTAATATATTTTCTTATACGATATTGTAGCGCGATCGACTTTTTTTTTACTCTTCCGCGATCGAGTGAAGTCTTCTGCGAAGATCATCTCCGTAAGATTTTGCACGTTTCATTTTTGTGTCGTATCTCGTTTGACATTGAACATCGGACTGTATTTGATACTATCAACTCCCGTTATTTCGACGCACAATCGACAAGAATGAGAACATCGATGGTCCGCTCGTAGAGTTTATTGTACTCTTTTTTTTTCTATGTGTTTTTTTTTATACATCGATAATTTTAACGTATATATTAATTTTAACGTATAATGTGAAAGAGAGAAATGTAGGAACACTGATAATTACATATTCGGTGTGTTATCTTTACGTAATAAATTATACATCACTTTTTTTTCTTGCTTTTTCTGTAATCACATCAATTGTACTTTCTCCTTGTACTCGCAATAAATAATATGGCTACATTTAAAACAAAGCATGAGAGTTTCAACTCTCATTTGATTCAGTCTTAAAATGGAGTTCAGACTAAGAGCTTGGTGCTTACAAAATAAGAGAAGTATCGCTGAGGCGACCTATTTTGTTTTCGTTGTGCAGAGTCGCGCGATGTGAAATCCATTCAATCAGGACGAGCGCTCCGGACTCTGAAAAAAAATACAAAAATTATCCGCTCATGCGCTCGACACATATTAACTTTTTTCCATAAAATATTACACATGCTTACGAAATGAGAGAAATATCGCTGAGGCGAACGTTTCTTTCGTTATGCCGAGTCGGGCGACGTGAAATCCATACAATTGGGACACACGCTTTGGACTCTGGAAAATTTAAAAAACTCGTTTATACGCTCGATTTACAATTCTTTTTAAGGAGGTTGGAGCGAGTGGTGTTCATTTTGCCTAAATTCGAGAAATTCGGGCAAGAATTGTAAACACTTCCCAATGTTATAAAAATCTTAAAAAATGCATGCAATTCTTGCCCGAATTTCTCGAATTTAGGCAAAATGAACACCACTCGCTTCAACCTCCTTAAATGAAATATTACCTATGAAACCTGGGAGTAGCTCCGGCGTGAACGGGACTTCTCTGCCTCCGCCACACGGAGTGTTTCGGGTTCGTAACGTCCATCACGACCTCGCAGCAGGCGCGAGAAACAACAGCGCGATATCCCATTCTCTTGAATAGCTCCTCGCGACTACGTAACAAGGCGGAGCACGACCACACGTAATCGGGCGCAAGCAGCAATGCCGCGCGATTGTCGTCGTCGTCCTCCTCCATGTCGTGGGCCAAATACCTTTGAAACAAAAGTCTTCTGTTACCACGGGCAATCGAGAGGCAACGAACAAGCGCAAACAAAACAGAGGTCATTCGGGTCGCAGATGCGTAAACAAGCGCCACGTGCTTACAGTGCGACGAAGAAGTTGAAGCACGTGTATTCCTCAGGGAGGAACGACGCCCTGAGAAAATACATGAATACCATGGCGATCAGATATTTATCGGCTAATATGTGACATCGGTCGTGTTTCAAAAAATCTTGGAGGTCCTCGTCTAAAAAAAAATGTACAACAAAAACCGTGGCATACTCGAACGATCGACGAAAGGTAAAAGATATATCGATGAAAAAATAAAATTAAAATCTCTTGGGCAGATTGTGATGTACCGATTATTTTGAAGAAGTACTCGACGTTCCACTGCTTTATGGAAATTCTCCGGCGATCGGCGAGAGCTTTCGAGTAATCGGCCTTGTCTCTTCGCTCCCTTATGTCGCCCATCCTCGGATCTAAGGCCGAGTGTCGTTAGACCGTGGAGCGGTTTTATCACTTCGTAAATAATCGCGCCTGCTACCAGTCAAACGCAAATACAGGTACAAGTGTTGGGACTCGTAACCAATGAGATCGCACCGCATGTACGATTGCGATGAAATTTTAAACGGCGGAGAGAAAAAAAATTGCCCGCGACCTTTCCACGGCGGAACTTAAGGACCGTCTCGCGTCGTTTGCACGGTTTAAGTCATCGATGGGAATTAATCGTCGGGCGAGGGAGTTTGATGAATGCTCGCGAAAATTTCGTCGCCAAAATTGTTAAACACGTGGGTCGTTATCCGCAGACGACGACCCGGACCAATCGAAACGCGTAATTGGACGATGTGAAAATAAGGTTTCGGATCGCTGCCGAACGGTGAACACGTACGTGTCCCACGGTAGTTTCTCGAATCACCGTCCGATAACACGGCCGAACTGTCAGCGCTTTCCAGCTCAGATGTCGAAACGTAATAGAGTGCTCTAGGTTGATAATAAAAATAAAATATACATTGTTTATACGCGTTGAAGCCCCCGTGGCTCGGAACTAAAGATGAGGGCTGCTGGAATAATGCTCATCAGTGTCGCGCTTACGTGCGCCGTTATAAGCAACGCTTATTATCAGAAGAAACAATTCTATCCTTCCGTCGTCTACATAACCAAGTCGAATCCCAGTATGGCTGTGAGTCTTCTCTTTCAAACTATTTACCGTTCAATTTTCACTCCCCGAGTGCTCTACATTTTTTTGTCGATCTCAAGAAATTCGAACTTTTCGAGAAATTCGGATTTTTTTCAACGGAGGCTTTTTACTGCCGAAACGTCGGTCATCGTTGTTTGTGTGGGTTTTTTTTTAGGTAATGTACGTACAGGGATTGATAATCGTGTTTATGACCAATACAGTACTGAGAAAAATATTCTTTGGGAATCTGCGAGCGGCCGAGCTGGAAGTGAGTATTTTCGTCAGAATATTTTGCGTTTCAAGGACGATAGGAAACTGGTGAACTTTGTTTGCTTGCAGCACCTGGTCGAGAAAGCTTGGTACGCTGTCACTGAAACGTGTCTCGCTTTCACTGTGTTCAGAGACGACTTCAGTCCAAAATTCATAGCTCTGTTCACTCTGTTGCTGTTTCTCAAGTCGTTCCACTGGCTAGCCGAGGATCGTGTGGACTATGTAAGAAACATCAAATATTTATTTATTTATTTATTTATTTATTTATTTATTTATTTACGGGCATGCCCTTTTACATAATAAATTCAGATAACAGTATATAGTATATAAATGAAATTTGGTTTCAATTAACAATTTCGTGGTTTTGTACAGTTGATATATTGCAACTTTTAATGAATCATGTTCTTCTTATTTATTTATTTATTTATTTTATTTATTCACCGGACAAGCCCTTTTATATTTGCAATTTTTTTAGTTCAGATAATAATGCAAATGTGAACAAAAATATAGCGTGTTTTTATACTTATTTTTTTTCAGATGGAAAGAAGTCCTGTGATTACATGGCTCTTTCATCTGAGGGTCAGTACGCTTCTGGGTCTGCTCGGACTGATAAACCTAAATATGATCCAATACGCATACAATTCGACTCAGGCGAAGGGAGCGTCTGTGCAGCTGGTCTTTGGATTCGAATATGCGATACTGTTGACCGTGGTGTTGAATATAATTGTTAAGTACATGCTTCACACGGCGGATCTGCAGAGCGAAGGCCCCTGGGAAAACAAGCCTGTGTTCCTGCTGTACACGGAACTTGTTATCGGATTTTTCAAGGTATGGTACAATCGATAAATTTTCAAAATGGTTAATACAGATTTTATGTCTGTGGGTTCAAAATAAAAGTTCGATAATTATTTTGAGCAGTTAAACTGAATAATAACACATTTATTAAAGAAAGATTAAAAATCTTATCCAAAAATTAAATGGCAATGAAAATACTTTGCTGTTGTCAACCATTTTTTAACAATTTACGAGTACAATAATGCTAATATTTGTCAAGATTTTAAGAATGTTACATGTGCACATTTTTTGTATACTTTTTTAGATCACAGCTCAAGAACACAAACGGGTGAACCTTTTTTTTAATAAGGCTGAACAATATACTTTCAGGTCATTCTGTACGTGTCCTTCGTAGCGATTATGGTCAAGCTCTACACTCTACCGTTATTCGCATTCCGACCGATGTATTACACGATGCGTAATTTCAAAAAAGCCTTCCAAGACATCGTAATGTCGCGGAGGGCGATAAGAAATATGAACACGTTTTATCCGGACGCTACACCCGAGGAACTCGCGGCAGCGGATAACGTCTGTATAATATGCAGGTAAATTAAATATTGATTTTTTAACGTGCAATTCTCCTCGTCCGTGAAATATTCAATTTTTATATGCAATTCTCCTAGTCTGCAAAATATTCAATATTTTTACACGCAATTGTCCTCATACTGAAACGTCAAATGTAAATTAAGGTAGCTATCTCGCTTCTCGCTCATCTCGCATAAATTCGAGGAAAGTAAGCGAATATTGCAAGTACTTCTCGGTGATATAAAAATCTGAAAAAATTCATGCAGATTAAAGATACTGAAAAAATTAATTTTGCACAATAATAATTCCAAAATGTTATTAACAAATTAATCAAAAAATTAATTGTTTAACAAATTGCCCGGCAAAACAACTTTTTTTCTATGAAAATGATTCGTTTATTTTTCTGAATACCTACGAATTTTTTCAGATTTTTCAATTAGCTTTGATTTTTTAATTTTTTTATATGGAAAAAATGTCTGAAAAAACACAAAAATCAAAAATGATTAAAAAATCTGAAAAAATTCATACGTATTCAGCAAAATAAATAAATCATTTTCAATTTAAAAACAAAGTTATTTTGCCGGGTAATTTGTTAAACAATTAATTTTTTCATAAATTTGTTAATAACATTTTGGAATTATTATTATGCAAAATGAATCTTTTCAGT
>JAPYZC010004129.1:0-15917 GCA_030522665.1 Ichneumoninae sp. A BG-2022a
CAATCTGTACCAGCGAGAATTCGTCACCATCAGCGTGAGTTCAGGCCTTACAACCCTGAACTGAAAAACCATCGCGAGTTCCCGGCGTATAGAACATTTGGATCGGACAAGGTGGCAAAATTGGGCAGAAAAGTCTGATGTATCCGATAGGGCGAATTCGACATTCAAAAATTATTGGAAAATGACGTTTTGCCCAAAATCCCCGTTTTGCCCCGTTGTCCCATTTTGCCTCGCTCTACCCTATATATATATGTGCGTGTATACATATGTATATAAATACAATACCTTTATGGAATAGTTTATTAACCTTTCATTTTTTGAGTGGGCTATCGAAACTTTCGCTCAATTTATTCCACGACAAATGTTGAGCGATTTTTGTTGTACCAGGGCCTTCAGTGTCGTTGTATAAAATTGTAATTAACTTTTTTTAGTGCTATAAATTTTTCCGAGAAAGTAGGCGACTTTTTATAGCGTATTAAATTATAGCATATTATAATGAAATTTCGAAATCCATTGTACATGCTATGAAAACCGACGGTGGTGGAAAGCTGCGGGGAGGGGGTAGGACAAATAACCAAACAAACAATTCCACAATTTTCCAAAATATATATATAAGACATTCTGACGTATTCGCGGAATAAATGGAGATAGCGTATTATTAAAAAAAACAACGATAGGCGACATTTTTATTCTCCCGATTGACGTTTCGTGATCGTGCGCACTGTCAAACGTCCGTTCGTGTCAAACCCCCGAAAAATACTGACTGTTAAATCTACGATCGCTGTGAAGTCGATCGTTTGTTCGTCCGTCAAATGTCCTGCTGAGTCTTCGAACTGTGCCTCTATCTACCGTTGAAATTTTTTCCAGCGCTGGTTCTTTGCAGTTTATAAAAAAATGGGTGTCCGTATTCTATTATTGGTCGACATGTAGGGTCAAAAACCCTATTTTGCTCCGTTGCCCCATTTTGCCCCGTTCTCCCCATCATTAATAGATTTTTATAATATCTATCTATAGTCGGAGACATCGGTGTTTGTAAGTGATGCTTCTAAAATGTAACGCTCTAAAA
This sequence comes from Ichneumoninae sp. A BG-2022a, assembly GCA_030522665.1. Taxonomy (NCBI): domain Eukaryota; kingdom Metazoa; phylum Arthropoda; class Insecta; order Hymenoptera; family Ichneumonidae; species Ichneumoninae sp. A BG-2022a. Next base: position 1,067 of record JAPYZC010004129.1, read on the forward strand.
GATAACTTGGTTTTGCACTGTTTTTAATTTTCCAATTAATGCATCGATTGGAAAATTGCAGCCCCATCGCCTTAAGAACATGTGAAACGACTCAGGCCATAACCAAAATCAGTAATGAATACGATTCAGAGACCGTAGACTTTTCGGGAAAAGGCAAAGCACTAGCGGATGTATAATTTAATATCACGTCCGATAAGTACTTTTAAATGGCATTGGTTCGAACAATGCATATATCGGTCTCGCACTCATACGGCACGTGGTACATCTTTCACATGGTCTCAAATTAATTTCTGTAGCCTTGAACTTCCATTCACCCCACCGGCACGGCAGCGCAACCTTAGATTCATCCCTACAGATTCACGACCCAACCTCCCTCTCCCAAAAAGATTTTCCCTTCGCATCCATCGCCACAAACATCGGGTCTCTCCGACGCGCAAAGTTATCGGATAACTCTCGACACGCGATCACCGTGTTTCGCGGGTCTCGCCCCTCGGGTCCCGATGTTTCGTTCCCTTTTTTTGTTCGTCGATGATCCCGTGACCTGCGGTTCGAAGCGCACGCTCTCGGGACGCTGGGCTTTGTACCCCGGTGATTTATTAATCTACCGGAGGGTCCTCACGCACCCGTCAGCCACGCGAAATTGGACCGAGAGTCATCTGCCGCGCGACATCGGGGACATTTGTGAGCACAAGTGCGTACCATCCGAATCCCCCCCCCCCCCCCCCCCCCCCCCCCCCACCATATTTGTTTAAGAGGAGTGAAATTGCATTTCGTCCGAGCACGCTCTCGCGCACTGACGCGCCCCGCGCTAAAATCACTCTGCATTATACAGTATATGCACTCGATCCCGCAATATGAATACGGTATGTTTATATATTATTAAACAATGTTGAACACTCGGCCGTCTCTCGAGCTTCGTTCGAATATAATATCGTATGGCCACGAAATCCCATATTCCCCTCCCCCCCGCCTCCCCCTCCGCTGCCGCCCGTTCCAATGGCTCCTGTCGATGCATGTGCTCTCGGTGCTTTCGTAGATTGCATTTTCAATCGTCGGCGCGATTTTCCCCGTTAAAACAGCAATACATACACACGGACGGTTTGTGTGCACGCGGGAGGCGGTGGGCGCGTATGTGAGTGTGGACGCAGGTACTGCCCGTCAATCCTATTAATTATTCGACCGGTCGTTTGGAAGAAGCAGAACGAGGCTTGACAAGCTCCATCGTCCCGACGGGAGAGTGAAAAGATTCCCGGTCGACGGCTTCGATGGGTTGTCGTCATCAACGCGCGCGTTAACCATTGGCCATTTCGAGGAATATTTTTTGGTGAAAAACCGACGGATGCGAAGTTTCTCGTTTGATCCTTTGAAGCAGTTTTTTTACGATTCTGAAGTTTCAAATATGTTGGTTGGTTATTTATTTATTTATTTATTTATTTATTTATTTATTTATTTATTTATTTATTTATTTATTTATTTATTTATTTATTTATTTATTTATTTATTTATTTTATAAGGTGAATATATTTTTTTAAATAAAATATGGGGACTATTGTTCAATAACAATAAGGTGATTTTTTTTACCTCTGACTACTTTCGTAAGCTTGTTTTTCGGCCAGTTCGTTTGCTCACGGGGGAATTCTCCTAGTTATTAATACATTCGTATTATTTATCGATTTATCGACGAAACGAACCCTTTTACAATAGAGTAAATATAGCCTATTTGATTTAACGAGTGTAATACCTAAATTATACAATGAACAAGAGAAAACATTTTTGGTCTACTGCACGGTACATATGAAATATCACATCATTAATACGTTTGTTCTGAATTCAAAGAGGTGTATTAAAGTGTAGAGCATGCACTCTTGAAAAAAACAAATACATCTTCGCATATATTTTTTCTATATAAGTGCACTTTTTACGAAATTATTGTATATAATTCATGTGTTGTGAGATATGTGGGATGATATGATATATAATTTTTGGGGGGAATATTTTCGACCAAAATATGAAATATCTTTCATATGTTTGAAATACACGGCGCGACTAGAACCAGAAGGCAGTATGTAATATTCATTTATTCGGCGCATACGCCCTTCTGTTCATTCCACACGCACTGCCCTTTTCGTTCATAATTTACTCCGTAATACCACAAACTCCCTTGATGCTTTTAATTGAACACTGCGAACGGCACAATAAAGCTTTTCCTGCCTCTCTTCGTGTAGAATATAGAATAACCGCATTCGAGGAATTAAGATTATTATTATTATTATTTATTGAATAATACTTTTGCAAAAAAAACATTACTGTTTCACGTGCATTCAGCCGCTAAATGGCTTTCTTTTTTTTCCTACAATTTCAATCGGTACTGGAATTTATATTTAATCACATTATCTACTGATGCGTTTCAATCCACTGTGCGCCTGATCTATATTGTTTTTATTGAGTCGATGGAAGTAATTTTTTGCATTGTGACCTCCATACGCTGCCCAGCGCATCTGCCGCCAAAACGGCATATCCCGAACGGTTCCATCGTCGTACAGAATAATGCACGATCGGCAAACTCGAGAGCTCCCGCGCTGATTCATTTAATTATCGTAAACATTCACGATAATCGTGCCCAGTGATATTTAATTGCTTCGTCGAGCGGAACGATATTTCGATTATTCGTTAAATTGGTAACCAGCCTTCTGCGCGCTGATCCGAAGCGGGGGGGGGGGGGCAGTCATCCTCGAAATATTAATATCTCATTACCGGACCGAGGATCGCCCGTTTCGCATATACTACTTTCACCCACGAGATTTTGTGAAATAGTTCGTAAATATTTAGAGGGCCAATTAAAACGAAATTGCAATATGCAGCATGGTAATGAGTAGGGCAAAAGTGGCGAGTAGGATCGTTTCAACATGGAAAACCTTTCCCCAACGGTGGTATTGGGTCGAGCACGTATTCACCAATTTCACCATTGAAACGGGATTTAAAAAATTATTATTAAAAAAAGAAACGTTTGGCTGATATTACGTTCATTTCATTTAGAAAAATAATTAAACAATGCGAAAAAAATGTATTGACATTTTTCTTGTTTTCCCTCACGCATTTAAAATTCCCCGAATTTTCCCGGGTTTTCCCTGGCGGTGGGGATTTTAGGGTAATAAGTATTGAGGATAGTGAGGAATTAATTATAACTGAATGAAAATTTGTTATCCTCCCGTCGAAATATCAATGAGCCGTTAAAAGCACATAGGAACTTTCGAAAGGTAATAAGATAATGGCTGCACGATAATGTTCCATTTCCGAAAATCCCTACGCAACGAATACATTACAGTCTCCATTAGTCGCTGCTCTCTGTGAATAATTTTAACCGATAAGATACTTCGATAATAAAAAAATGTCGGTCGAACCTTTAAGTCGATGAAACCGTAAACATAAAACTCAAGATTGAAGAACACAAACGTCTGGTTGATAAAACGTTATTTTAGAAAAATAATTAAAACAGTTCTACAGTGTTGATTTAAAATTACCCGAAATTTTCCGGATTTTCTCTGACCGTGGCGAACCTGAAATAATAATAATTTGGGATAATTAAGAATTAATCGTAATAGAATGCAAAATTTCCGCCGTCACGTTGAAATATCAATGATCTACATATTAAAATGGCACATTATCGTTGAAAGTTAATACGATAATGTTACATGCCCGAAAAATCCGGACTTAACGAATACATTATCACCGCCACTAGTCGCTGCTCTTCGTGAATAATTTTCATGGAAAAGATATTTCGATAATAGAAAAGGTGCGACGTAATATGCACATGGCTTCGAAATTTATCACAATTTTGCGATCTTTCTCTACGAGAAAGTTCGCTGATCGATTTTTGTCCTCCTCATAGACAAAGTTATGGGCAAAATTTTAATAAACGAGGAAGCCATGTGGAAATTACTTTGCACCTTTTTTCGTATCATTACAAAATGTCTACACCTCATAAAATTGAAACACTAAAAAGTCACTGCGAAATTTATTCTGAAAATCGAAAAAACCAGCAATTTGCATAATTCATCGTTTTAAGACTATTTTAAACTAGTTTTCACCGATTACAAATACGTAAGTCATTTTACTCTCAGTGTGATGTTTAATTCAGAAAACGATGTAAAAAAAAAATTTCCAAAAAATTCAAATCCGCCATGGTTACAAGCAGGTCTCGTTAACCCGATAACCGACCAACAAACTAAGTTTGTCACGGTAACAAAAATCTTGTACCAAAAAAAAAAAATTCTCCGTGCGTTTTAGACCACTTTACGCACTCCAACAATTAAAATCTACTTTTTTTCTTCACGAAAACATATCTTCCTCTGCGACGAAATCAAACATACTTGGAATCTGAACCCCCGCGACTCCCGAAAAGAACCATAAAATAAAACCGTGACTTACCGACCTACCGAGACCGCGTACATAAAACCACGACAGAATATTCGTACCGATAGTCTTCGGCCTGCGGAAACAACGAGATCGCTGACATTCCGCCGTCGTCGTAATTTCTCAGCGCGAGCTCCAAGCGGCTCGCGTGCCAAGAGTCTCCGCAAAGCCCGCAGGGACGACGAGCCGCAGTCTCGTGTCGAAGAGTATTTTTCATTTCGCATCCCGTTATTTCGAGTGTAATTTCGCCGGCGACGCGGGAAGCGGAAAGATAGACGTGGATGAGGAGGCGGTACGAGGAGCGGAGAAAGATGATGTTCGGCAGTCTCGTAGTCGGGTAGTCGTCTAGTCGACAATGCCTGCAATTTCGGTTACGAGCCTCACCGGGCGAGCGGAGTTTCAATCAGGCGAGGCGGCCCCGATGCACACAGCTCGCGGTGATCACAGGATGCCTCGGCGCCGAGGAGAGAAAGATTTGAAACGCGGAGGCTTCTCGTCGGTGGTTCGCTGAATCATCCTCGTCGTCTCTCGGGCTTGAGTACCGGCGCCGAAACTGCGACGACTTTGAGGAAGATGCCAGCGAGGCGAGCCCGAACGACGATGGAACGAAGTGAGAAGTCTCGTCTCGGTGAGTATCCACGGTGACAATGCTCGGTGGAATGGGATGAACTTTGGGACACATCTCTGCGGTGACGTCTAGTTGGATACTCTTCACGGGGCTCATAATTTGTACCCGTGGCAGTCAGGAGTGTTAACCCCAGAAGAGAACAGGCCGGACGAGAAACTCATTGTTCTCGTTTACGGAGAAAAATCCTCCAACAAAATGTAGATCGTTAATAATTTATTGTCGTGGCAGCAAAAATATTTTGCTGCTCCAGCAAAATATCTGTTGCCGCAGCAAAATATTTGCTGCCACAACAAAATATTTTGTTGTCCCTATGTTAACCAGGTATGAGAAGGCCTTACCATTTTTTGACTGAAATGGATTACTTGAAAAAATTATTTTTAGATTTTTTTGGAAATTTCCTTTAGAAATATGCCACTTAATAACAATGGCGGAGATTTTAATTCGATACCTCGAAATAAATAAAAAATGGCGTTTCGCAGAATTTAACATAGGATTCTCGAGACATTTAGCTGCGATTGTACTTAACAATATTCGCCCCACAACCAAATACACGCGTTACTTATTCCGATATAATATATTATAATATAATAGGGTAATAGTGGTGAATATGGCCCACCTCGATTAACACGTAAATCAATGATATATGGGCCATATTCCCCACTTTTATCCTATAATATAATATAATATAATAAACAATTCGTATGGTTTCGCTAGGAAAGCAACGTTGCTATCCATGCCTACAGACAGACGGATACAAAGCGGGAAAAAATATTTCGTCCGTCCATCGAATATTTTCGTGTATCACAGAGCTGCTTCCGTCTCCAGCCTCGTCAACGGGACTTTGGCTCATTTTCTTCCACACAGATGCACCCGACCGCGCTCGCGATACAACGTTCCCATCACGAGATTTTCTTGGCAAGCACCGTTGATGAGGACGAACGACAAAATGACTCAACGCGCTGCGCTGGATTTTACCGGAGACGATGGTGTATGTACGTCAGACCGAGGCGTGTTGCCCGATGAATTGCCACTAGGAGGAAACCAGCGGCCTCCATCTTTATCCCGCCGACTGAGAGCGAACCAGCACAGATTTCCTCTCCTTTTCGTCTTACGGTCCAGCGGCATTTCCTTTTTCATTCGAGCAACCCTTTTCTCCTTTCTCGCTGGGGACGGGGAGGAGGAACGGCCGAGAACGTTCTTTTCTCTTGGCATTATACTCTGTCTATTCTTTCTCGTCGTTACAATTCCTTGAAGACAGAACCACGGAATGAGGGTGAATAATATGGCTGGCGCGGTTGCCTCTTCCGCTTAATCGCTTCCCGGCGGGACGTTTTGATTGTTCGCTTTTTCCTCATTTTCGTCTGGAGAGAAAAAGCGAGAGGAAGGGAGAGGAGAGAGGGACTCGATAACGAAAACGATACTAAGCGAGTAATATTTAGTTCGTAAATTTTTTATTCATTTATTTTGTGGCCCGAAATTCGAGTGCACGCCGAATCGTCTATGTTATTAATATAATCCTGGAAGGTTTGAAGCGTACCCGTCGCATAACGACAAATAGTGAAAACTACACCGAAAAAAAGGTTTGGTAATATCAACTAAGTTGCGGTTACGGGTGGCGAAGGAAGTATTTGGATCGATTGAAAGAAATATTTAGTTGATTGAATGAATGTTTAGTCGTGAGACCGAATATTTAGTTGATTGAACGAATGTTTAGTCGTATGACCGAATATTTAGTTGACTGAACGAATGTTTAGTCGTAAGACCGAATATTTAGTTGAATCGACTGTTCTGTTATTGATTGTGAAAAACATTCTGTTCAATCGACCAAACATTTTCCTTCGTCACCCGCAACCGCAGCTTAGTTTGATATTACCAAACCTTTTTTTCGGTGTAAGAAATCGCCAGTTTCGGTTGGTAAAACGGGAAGGTCCAGCATCCTTTTTAAGTTTTATACGCCGCTCTCATTGGGTCACGACTTGAATACGCCTCAGTTATTTGGTCCCCTTATCAGCGCTCTTTCTCAGATCTCATCGAACGCGTTCAGCACACCGATAGAAAGGTTTGGTAATATCAACTAAGCTGCGGTTGCCGGTGGCGAAGGAAATATTTGGTCGATTGAAAGAAATGTTTAGTTGTGCGACCGAATATTTAGTTGAATTGATTGTTGCTGGGGTAAAAGTGGGGAATATGGCCCGGTCCATATATCATTGATTTACATGTTAATCGAGGTGGGCCATATTCACCACTTTCGCCCTATTAATTGTAAAAAAACATTTTGTTCAATCGGCCAAACCTTTTTATCGGTGCAAAAGTTGTTGCGTTTCGCGGATCATGATTACATTCCAATAATGCGGACTCTTGAAATGCCGTCGTTGGAATCTCGCAGGGAGATAGCGGATATAACATTTTTCTTCGATATTGTCAACAGAAAGTTCAACTCGCCTGCGTTATGTTCGCTAGTCCGTTATCAAGTAGGGAAGAGAGGTGCTCTAAATAACGATATCTTCGAGATTCCGTTTTACACACTTAACTATGCATTGCATGGTTGTCTCCCGGCTCTCTGTTTAGTTTTAAATCAAGTCTCAGCGCAATGTTTGCTTACGGCTCGTCTTTAAGCCTCAAATTTTGTAGACTGACAAAAAAATTGGTTGGATTAACCAAAAGTCGCGGTGACATACGTTCAAAGTTGTTATTTGTTCGGTACAAATAAAGCATTGTTTTGTTAAACGATTATTTGCTACAATTTATGCCAAATTTGTAGACTGAAACAAAATTGTTTGTTGTACCAACAAAATACACCATTGAACGTATGTCACCGCGCGTTTGCTTAATTCAACAATTTCTTTTTCTCAGTGTATGTTATGTCTAATCACTCTCACTATACCGCAGCGTTGGATGGAACTTTCCCATCCGCTGTAATTGGGCTTGGCCGTTTTTAATCAAATAACCAACAAACAATTTAATTTCACAATACTCAGTTGATCGAACAAAAACAATGCGGAATAATCGTGCAAATTAAGTCGTCACGTTTTTTTTTTGCATCTGTAAGCAAACAATTTCTAAATGAGAACGCGCACGTTTGTTATCCAGCGTGCAGCGGCGAAATCGCGAACGGGAGAATGCGATGCGTATTCGCAATTGGAAATACTCACCGCGGGTAAATCGAATTTTTAGTTGATTTGGGATCATGAATAATAGGGTACGGAACGAACGAAATTTTCATCTGTACGTGCTGATTCGCGATACAGAGAAACGCTGGAGCTTTAATTAACCTCCGACGAAGCGTTGCGAAAGCACTCCGGTTTATAAATAATCATAGCGTTCCTCCCGCGTCGCGCATACCTACTCTGTTATTTCGTTGTCCGCTGATAATTTTCGAGCGGCGCGCGGAGCGCCTGCGCCGTTCGGCCGGAAGTCGCCGATCCTTGACCGTGTCCCACTTTAAAATTATTCCCCGCTTCGGTAGTTTCGCCGGTTCGCACTTTTTATGTTTCGCATAAATTCGTTGGAGAGAGGAGAAAAAAAAAATTAAAAAGAAAAAACATACAACAATTTATAAAACATCCGACAATGGAGGAAGAGCATAAAATATATATATATATATATATAAAATATTTCTCTGCCTCGAGCATCGCGCAATCGAGCTTGTAATTCCGCATGTTTGAACTACGAATTCCGCTTAAGGCGATCGAGGATGCACAGCGATAGCTCCGTTTCCTGACCGCATGAAAAACTGGCTATGCGCGTTATAAAATAACAATCGTACGGTCGCGAGAGTCCGACTGATAACAAATATCAGCGAAGAGGGGGGAAAAAGTGAAGCGCGTCCGAGACTGAGGTCAGCAAACACTGAGCACTGCCGGAACTGGCGAGATATATCCGCAGGGACTTTGCTGCACCCGGGCAACATCAGCTACGCGGAAAAGCCATTTTCCTCTTGAGAGCCTCCGGATCTGACTTGATCTCGTGTGCTGTTCTCGTCTGCTATATATGCTGTGTATATATATATTATACCCTGTAGCTGTACAGGTTGTGAAATAAATCCGGCCGGGAAGGAAGTGAAATAATGTCGGCTTCCGGCTACGTGAAAGTCGCCTCTTGTATATCGCGGAAAAAAGCTCGCAGTGTACTTACGGAGTATAACACAAAAATGTCGACGAGTTTCCGATGGCACGAATTTAACGACCCTCTTTTTGCGTTTTATTATGCAGTCGGACATATCGAGTTATCGGGAAATGTAAGAGGAGGATACGACTGGAGATTGACAAAAAGTGTTTTGGGCAACATTGTTTCGGTTGTCTTTTACAGGGAATGAGTATTTTGAGACTGTTTCGTTAGCTTCGAGGTCGCATTTCCGGTGGCCGGCTTAAATCAATGATTACGTTACCCAGACAGCATTTTAGCGAAAAAGTGGTCAGCGAATAGAGAGTACATTGAGAGGATCTAAAAACTACCAAACTGGGTAAAACGTTTTAGCCGGCCAAGTGCATAATTTCGTCGATAAAATCGAGCCTCTTAGTGTCGCATTGTACTTTAGGCCAAAAAGGCCGGCGGATTCGTGTTCAGCACGCAAAAATACATCTAAATATGTGGGAGTTAATTTTTACAAAAGAAAAAAAATTCTTCCATAAATTGCAAGGCTACCCCTTTCGAGTCAATTTTTTGCGTTTTTCAACGTCCTCAACCGGCATGAGAAAACGATTTTGAAATTTCGGACAAGGCACTATATTGTATATTTTTTCCCGTAGAACACGATGGGCAGCCCGGATTTTGCCTACCTCCATTGGGAGCCGAGATATCGACCTTTGAAAATCACGAAAAACAACGTTTTTTCAAAAGGGGACCAAACATTGAAAAATCGTTGGTAATTCCATTTTTTTTTGTTTCAAAGCTAAATTCGATGTATTTTTTCCCATTGATCACGAATATAAGAAGTATTTTATTCACAACCCAATATTTTCCATTTGAATCGAAAAAATACGATATTTCGTGCATAAAATCGAGCCCCTTAATGTAGCATTGTACTTTAGGTCAAAAAGGTCGACTGATTCATGTTCAGCGGGCAATAATACTTCGAAATACGTTGCAGCTAAAATTAGAAAAAGTAAAATAAAAATTCGTCAAAAATTCTCAAGACTGTCTTAGCTTAGCCGGCTAATATAGCTTGGACGGCTAAAACGGATTAGCCGGCAAAAATAGTTGAGCCGGCTAAGACAGCTTAGCCGATTTGAAGATCTCAGTTTTCGACCGGAAATGACCTCATACAGAAAAGTCTCACTTCCGGTTTGAAGATCTCAGTTTTCGACCGGAAATGACCTCATACCGGTGAACGTCACACCGGTTTCAAAATGTCACTCTTCGACAGGTAGTGACATTGTGACTACTAAAAGTATTAAAACATTCGTGAAGGTATTTCGAACTCCACTGGTGAAAATAAACCGTCGATAATGAATTCCAAATAGTTATAACGTGGATATTCAATTTATGCGTCGAAGTTCAGGAGGTTGTAACGTGTAAGAAAACCGGCAAGTTCTTGCTTCTCGCAAGCTCCCGAGGAATCCGCGGAATTCCATTGCCTCTTGCGAGTGGCATCCGGAGCCGCGAGGGTAGCGCTCGCTCGACAGACGATAGCGCGTATCGGGCTCGAGATCTTTCAACAACGAACTTCGCAGACATGCACACGGAGTCGTTCCAGTAACTTTCCTCGCGAAGACTGCAGCGAAAGCGCGAACGAGATGTCGAAGTGTGCTGAGATGAGACGAGGAGATGGAGAGGTCGGTGTATTCCGCGACCGATGGCTTTGCTCGCGCCGTTCGATAGTAAGAGCTATCTCAAAGCCAGCGACGGAGGCAAAAGTCCCGCTGGCGAGGTGTCGTTACTCTTTTACGCCCTCGATATCGCTCCATGCATTACCCAAGGTACGTCGTATTCTTCCGTCTACCCATACGCAGACATTGCAGACTCGGGACGATAATCCTCCGTATGGATAATCGATATTCCAGCACAGTTTTACTTCAATCCGAGATAAATGGCCTTTAAATCAAAAAATGCTATCACTTATATGGTAATATAATATCAAATTATTTATCGCCCGCTATGAATATATGACTAAAATCGATATTTTCACGAGCGACATTTTTTTTTATGAAATAATCGAACCGATTGTTCCCTCTTGGAATACATTCATTAAACGATGGAAAAAAAATTATGCTTTAATGAGCGCGCGGAGCTCATTCACGGGTAAGTGGACGACGTGTTCATCTCGACAAAATTTAATCCAGTTTTTTTTTCATCTCGATGATCCGGATTTTTTCATCTCGATAATCCAAATTTTTTCATCTCGATAAAATGTATCCAGCGATGTACGGGGTCGAGAGTGTTAGGGCTCAGCGATCGATATGATGAGACTAAATGAACTTTGCATCGATGAATCATTGAGTTTGCACGATTTTTTACACAATCCCTGATGCTTCGTCTACTCGAAGCAAGTTTTTCAATGCTCCAAGTTGGCTTCATTAGTAGTAAATTAGTGATCTTTTGTCCTGGAAGCGACTGACTCCAATGTTAGACCATACGATAATAAGGTCAAAGTAGTCAACTTCTAAAGTGGTCAACTTTTGAAGTAGTCAACTTCTAAAGTAGTCAACGTCTAAAGTAGTCAACTTCTAAAGCGGTCAACCTCTAAAGCGGTCAACCTCTAAAGCTGTCAACCTCTAAAGCGGTCAACCTCTAAAGCGGTCAACCTCTAAAGCGGTCAACCTCTGAAGCGGTCAACCTCTAAAGCGGTCAATCTCTAAAGCGGTCAATCTCTAAAGCGGTCAACCTCTAAAGCGGTCAATCTCTAAAGCGGTCAATCTCTAAAGCGGTCAACCTCTAAAGCGGTCAACCTATAAAGCGGTCAATCTCTAAAGCGGTCAATCTCTAAAGCGGTCAACATCTAAAGCGGTCAACCTCTAAAGCGGTCAACCTCTAATGGAGTCAACTTCTAAAGCAGTCAACTTCTAAAGCAGTCAACTTTTAAAGCAGTCAACTTCTAAAGCAGTCAACTTCTAAAGCAGTCAACTTCTAAAGCAGTCAACTTCTAAAGCAGTCAACTTCTAAAGCAGTCAACTTCTAAACAACCTACACAGTCAAAATAGCTCAGAATTCAGGAGTGGATAAGTAGATTGTTCACTCAGAAGATACGAATAAATTGAGCCCTTAAGTTGGATTTCGTCTGACAGTCGATTCTCCTCAAGACTCGCGCAAAACCGTTCCCTTCGGCTTCACAAAAAAAGAGAACTGACACTTTTTCTCGGAAAATTCAGTTCACAATTTCCGTGGAAAAATAAACAAAGTAAAAATTACCTGGAAAAACACAATGATGGAAAAACACGTTGCGCGTCAAACTTTGACTCGTGCGACGAAACGTCCATTGGAAAGACGATTAGAGAAAAAAAAAGAGTCGCAACGTCGAGTTAAGGCCGCGGTCATTGAAGTCGCGAACGTCATAATAGATGCAAAGCTCACTGAGGGACAGGTAACGCGAGAGTTTGAATATCCAGGCCTCAACTTCGAGCCACGAAAGCTCTCCCAGCAGGGGAAAAGTGTGCACGCAATCCCGTTGTGAAGGAAAGCTCCGGTTCTGCGGTATGCCCATATTACACTGTTCTAAACAGTCCGCGCTACAAACCGGGCCGTGTACTTTTCCACCCCTCCGCGGCGTTGATTACAAACCCACGTCAAAGCAGTCGCGATGTCACGCGGCGATAAGTAGCCGCTGACGAATAATGACGTGCAGTCGGGGATGCATGCGCCCACAGTGCTCACTGCGAACGCACTGTTCAGCGCAATGCAAACGCACACATGTTCCCGGTATTTAACGTGGTATTATCCGACGATGTGCGCGCCCACACGCACAGTTGTCATTCGACTCGAACGCTTTTGAAAGTTACCCTGGAACGTTAACTCCGGTGACCGTCGCTGGGTTTTCGACGCAGAGGGATCGGTAATTAGAACCTTTGGTCGCGCGGACGGTCGCTGCATTATTAATTCCACCACTGCAGTTGCAAACTATCCGTACACGGACGGTTGACAGGTCAGCCACTCTCGTTCATCTATTTTACACAACATGATTCTCCGTCTGGAATGAGAGTGGTGAACGAGGGCCGGGGGGATAAGATGGACCAGTGGATGTTGATAAAAATATGGATTTAAGAAAAATGTGGATTTAAGAAACATTTGCATTTAAGAAAAATGTAAGACCTCGTTCGTTTACTTGCATTGATAAGGATGAGGTGTTCTAAGTACCAAACTTTGTTCTTGATGAGATTTACAAATGTCACACGAGCTTCCTTGATTTTCATGGAAGCTCATGTGATTTTCCTTTTATCTCTTTAAAATAGTAAAATTGACACAATTTCCATGAAAATTTGCAGTTCCGATGGAAAATTTAATTCTGTTTTACGGAGACATTCGTAGGTAAGGTCCATTATTGTTCGACCTCTATGCGCCATATCACCGAGTGTGTAAAAATAATAAATTAAGATGGACCATCCAAAAAAATACTTCATTGCCAGACCTTTAGAAAGGGTGTTTTCGGGTAAATATTCCTTGGTAGAATCCACTTCCGGAAGTAGAAAATGGAGGTCCAAACTTTTCAGTAGCCCATATTCACCACATTTACTCTGCATTTCTGCGAAAGCATCCCAACCACTGTTGTTGAAACGTGTGACTAGTCGAATGTTATGGTGTTAGGGTTTAAACACTATCAGAGAACGGGCTTGATTATCACCGTTTATAATTACCGTCAATACCTGAAACCCACCTCTTCGATCTTCTCCATCCCTCGGACACGCGAGTCCATTCCACGCGAAGAACCTCGCAGCAGCGCAGAACAGCTAGGACGAAACGCTTAACGAAGTCGTTAAAAAAAAAAAGTGTAGGTAAACTGTTGCTGGTGTTCGCGCGAGAGATGCGCGGAAAATGCCAGCGTCGCTTGATTCCCGAGGATTTAGGGGATGAGAATTGCAGGAGCGAGAGTTGCAAGTAAAATTGACTACTCGGGGGGAATGGCACGGTCGTAAACACGTGTCTCTCCGGCCACGCTGTTCCTCCGTCCTTTACACTAAATCAGACGGAATAATTTATTGCAACGGGAGAGAAAAAAAATGTAAACGTTTTCACAACAGCGGACGAGAAGCACGAGGGTGTTGCGAGAACACTGGTTTTCTATCCGCTATTCGCCACTCCGGAATCCACTATTGCTCGTTCGTGCGTTGGTCCGTTGCCCATTGGCTTTTTCGTTATTGCGCCGAACCCGACGAAAGTTCTCCAATCGACCGGTGAAGGAAATCGGAGCGTTTTATTGCGCTCCACGTGATATAGTTTTCATTACCGCGAATCCCTCGAGTGTGGTCGCTTGTCACAGTTTAAAAAAGGTTTGATTGAAAAAAATTGACCGGGTTGGGATCCACTCGTCGACCAAATTGCGTTTACCCGGGTAGAAAGTTCTTCGGAGTCTAGATCAAGAACACGTCAGAAAAGCTTGACTCCTGACGAGCGTCATCATAGTAGTGCCTCAGCTAGACCTTACTAAGGTACGGCACACGCTACGCTCCAAGGGCCCGAGGAGGCAATATAAACCTGGTTACGTGAGCCAATGAACACCCTATCGAGTAACTGTAAAGTGCGCATAAACTGCTTGAAGCCAATGAAAAATATTGACATCAAGGAATTTATATTTATATTTATATTTATATTTATATTTATATTTATATTTATATTTATATTTATATTTATATTTATATTTATATTTATATTTATATTTAT
>JAPYZC010004130.1:0-11147 GCA_030522665.1 Ichneumoninae sp. A BG-2022a
TCAGAAAAAATTTCCAAAAACCCCTAGTAAATAATCATGAATTGTGGTAAAATTACAAATTTTTTGGAGAGGGTCGGCTTTTTGACCGTTCGAAACCGTTGGAATACCTCATATATAGAGTGAGAGTGGTTTTAAAACTTATTTTATATTGTATTAAAATAAAGTAATAAGTAAAGTAAAAAGTAATAAATAAATAAAGTAAAAGTATTATAAATACTTTTTTTATATTGTAACAGTTGGAATATCCCTTTTTTATACTTCGGATGTCAGCACGAGATTATATTTTATATATTTTCTCCTGCGACAATTCTCAAAACGATCATACTCAGTCAATGTATTGGCAATAAATATTGAACAGAGCTGGGACATGCACTAAGTACTTAAAGTACGTATTGAAGTATCAAGTACTGAGTCAGTGCCCACTACTCAGAACTTCAGGAATTTAGTTCTACCAGTACTCAATACATCGGTACTCAAGAACTATCTAGCGCTCAGTACTTCGAGTACCTGATACTTTAATAAGGTAAACGTACCAATATCCGGACACGTCCCAGTGGCCGGACAAGGCGTGCGTGCAAGAGAGATGGAAATATGATTTTCCATGCATGTCCAGGGACTGGGACTGCTCCCTTAAGTGTCCGGGCATTGGTACGTTTACCTTACGTACTAACGCGAAAGTAAAAAAGGTGTCATTTCGTATGCTCTTATATTGACGCTCAGATACACTGTCGCTTGCGAGAAGCAACCTGGGTTACCGCCGTCTAGTGGCGAAAGCCGATGATCGATGGTCCAATGTTGGCGTCACATCGGCAAACCAATGATTGGCGACACAATGTTCGGTCGAACATTGGCCTGAAATTGGCAAGCCGATGGTTCGTGAGATGATGCATCAACAGACCATCGGGTGGCGAATCGGTATTCGGTTAAACATAGGCCTAAAATCAATGTTTGGTGAATTCATACTCGGCCAAACACTGGCTTCAAATCGACAAAACAACAATTATCGAGTCAATACTTGACCAAGCATTGGCCGCCAATTGTCAAACTAACCAATGGCGAGCAAATTCTTGGCCAATCATTGGCCGAGCGTTGGGGATTCGACAATCGCTACGCCAATACTAGCCTGACCATCGGCCGCGTTTGTTCCATCGGCAAAACCCATATGGGATGTGGGGAGAGCGTACGTCGGATAAGTGAAATATCGGATAATACGGATAACCTACAACGGATTTTCGGATAAAGCGGAGAGCTCGCAGAAAAAACGCAGAGCCTCGGTTAATCGAAGGTCGGATAAGCGAGATTCTACTGTAGGTGCATAAGATTTCTGTCCCACGCCGATTATTAAATTTACAGGAAACCGTCGATGACTCGGGCATAGTTACGGAGAATCTCAATTTTGCACGACATCGTGTGTTTGTGTGTACGTGTCCGAAGGATCTCTACGCCCGCCTATAAATAACGTTTGATTCACCACGGGACGAAACACTGATTTATATTCGCATCACCATTCAAAGCGTTTAGGCTGCTACTGCCGCTGCTGCATGGTCAGCTGTTGAATTCATTACACACGTATACAGAGCTATTCAGAATTCATATCAAAACCTTTTACCGAGTGGTAGCTCGCGAAACCCAAATTAAAAAGCAAAAATAATAGTTACACGATTTAAAAGGTTTGTCCATTGAAGAAATATTTATCATTCACATACGTCTAAATTTGTTTCTCGTCAGTTTTACAATTATTTTAGTAAAAAAAACAGTCGACAACACACATCGTGAAATTAATAGGAAAATTAATTGTGGGCCTGTGTCGACAATAAATGTGTGTTAAATGTAGAAACGGTTTTTACTGCACAGTAAATTGCTTGAAATTTGGGAATACTATTTTTTTTATCCTCATATTCATCCGTGCGTAGCTTTGCCGAAAATAAATATATCCTAGTTTGTTTGTAGTGAAATCGATACGCCGGAATGTAGGCTGCACGGCTGTCGAGCTCCGACGACGATTTAATAAATGACGTAAAAATTATAGGCTTTGGGAGTTAAAATGCTTCGAATTAAAAAATCTTCTTCGATTTTATCATTCGATTTTATCATTGATCTCGAAGATGGATGTTAATTGTGAATCATCCTCTACGTGCGGTATGTATAATTGTTGGCGCTCACAGAAGCTGGCAAGGTACCGTAATTATCATTATATTCATAATCGGTTGCGCATCGATAATTTATTTGCTTCCCCCTTTCATCCGACGATCATACACAAAATTAGCCGATGAGTCGATGTTAAGAATGATTATTCACCGACATTGAAAGGCTTCGGAAGATGTCGGGCGTGAGTGTCTTTTGAATGAGCTTCGAGCAGGCCCCGTGCTGCGCGACGGGCTGCCCTCCCTGGCAGATGGTCCCTTTTAAAGTCATTATCGTTATTGTTTGTGCGTGCCGCGAACGGTCCGGACCGTCGCAAAAGCAGGAGGGCTCCCTCGATTTCTCTCTCTCTGCGGTTTTATGTGCCGTCCCGGCAAGACAGGAAGAGGACCAGCGAGAAGACCCTTCACGAATCGGCAGCAAAACAAATTGCCCAATGACACGACACTCGGTCTGACTCACCGGGAGAGTACTGAAAGTCATTTTGTACCTATCCGGGATACCTCCGGCACGCTCACCGAACCGTCCTGCCAAAAAAGGCCGTTAAAAATTTTCAATAAAATCAGTTTTTTTTATTTTATAACAAATTTTTTTAACACGATAAAATATTGAATTTATGGGATAAATCAATGCAATTTGTGAAGATAATGTTAACTTGATTACGAAATATATAAATATATATATACATATATATATATAAATTTAAAAAATTACATTATCTTTAATTATATCAACTATTGATATTAAATATTACTGCAAAAAAACGGCCCTTAAGACAATCAAAACCGCCGAAACCAGTGCCATCTGGAGTCTAACAAGAATAAGACACCTTAATAACCCGGTACGCAACCCGCGTAATTCACTCCTATATGAAGCAACTAACATAATTCCCAGAACGACAAGAACACAACAACTCCATAAACGATTCGCATTCAATCGGCTCGCAAACATCCAACGACTATACTTACAGCCTGCATAAAGCACCACCCGAAGACACAAACATCCAACACACACTACATACACTGAGAAGAAGGAAAGTGTTCCTACCATAACGAATAGTTCCCAGGGATAGATAGTTTCTGATAGTAACCTGATAGTAAACCAGGATAACTATTGTTACACGATTTTTTGTCATTATAGTAACTATAAAATGTAGACGTTCCCCTCGGAAACTATTTTTTATGGTGAAAAGTCAGTATTGTTGCTTTCACTATGTAATTTTTTCTCAGTGTATCTAAACATCTAAACGAAATGTTGAACGATAAAGAATAAAAGTTTATACACCGTACTAACGCAAAAAATTGCAGTAACATTTCAGTCTAACTAAAGGAAAGCCCGACGCTGAAGGACTGGGTCGACGGCTCGTTGACATTATGTGAATGACATTATAAATGTGTACATGTATAAATGTTTAAAAACTGCAACGGTCCTTAATTCATCGTATGTATTATCAATAAAATCACACTTACTACTACTATTAAATATTAATGCTGAATATTTCCACATAAAAAATATATAACATAGGATAAAAGTGGGGAATACGACCCGGTCCATATATAATTGGTTTACGTGCTAATCGTGGGTCATATTCACCATTTTTAGCCTATATAACATATACATTGTTAATAAATAATGTAATAGTTGATTTTTTTAAATTGTTATTTGAGCGAGTCGGTGCAATTAGGAAGTGCAATTTCCTCCCGTGCCCATAGGCTTTCCAGGAAAACTAAGGCGCCCTACCCTTTCGATGCATCGTCGACAGTGCTGCTGGTACGAGCTCGGCTGATATTCGATTTGCTTGCAGCAGCGGCGGCGTTTGTTACAACCCCGGGGGAACGCCGCTGTTCGGCAGTTATTCGACTACTCTCTGACGCTCTGGCTTTGTCCATTCCGGAAACGTTTCGTCACTCTCTCTTTTTGTCTCTCTCTCTCTCTCTCATCACTCGCAATTATCTACGCCGTTTTCAGTCAACCGTGAAAGAGAGCAAAATAAAAAAAGTTCCATCCAATTGTGTACTCGCAAACTACAATTGCAGCTTTCTCTGAATAAAAATCTATCTGTTGTCACTGCAGCCAGTAATTACGGCATTTCCGTCAGCTCGAATTTGAACTGTGTTCCCTCACAAAAAAAAAGCATCGCTGGAGCGAAATTTAAAAAAATTTAATTCACCTCCGGATAAAGTACCTGTTATATTCCAGCCGGAAGATTGATGGTTCGCTCGTGCGCAGGTATTTTGGCTGGTGCAGAAGTAAAAACTATTATTTTTTATATCCAAAAAACATATAAAAAAGTCTCGGAAATCTGAAAGGATATTTTTTGTCGTTTCATTCCTGCTGTAATTAGCTATTGCGTGAAGTAGAAAACCAGGAGCTATTCGTGATGAGGTTTAGCCACGACGTAAATAAAAAAGGAAAAACATTTATTTCGGCAATTGCCGATTTGTGGTCAACCGAAAAAAATACATCGCATTGCGTGGTTCAGAATCTGTTCTGAAACCTGTGACGACACGAAAAACAAGAATGCTAAAAAATGCTGAAATCAATTAAACGTTCGTCCCAATAATCGCCATATAGTATGACGTCTGTTCGAAAGAACGCTTTCTTTGGTATGAGGATACCATTTACTACTTAATTACATTTTTCGTATCTGGGACATATATTATAAAGACTATTTGAAATGCGTTCACGGAGAAAAATAGTTCTGTTTCTCTAACAAAATGTAGATCGTTAATAATTTATTGTTGTGGTAGCCAAAAAAAATTGGCTGCTACAGCAAAATATTTTTTACCACAGCAAAATATTTTGTTGTCTATTCTATTTCGTTGGCACAGCAAAATGTTTGGGTGTTTGCAGGTAAATGAGTTATGGTAACAAAATTTTCGTTGTCCCAACAATTTTTTTTTTCTCCGTGGTTGATTGATTTTAGTATTTTTCTCCCCGGTTAACTATTCCCATAACATTTGGACATTGCGCTTATGTCGCCGGTACACAGTAAAATAGGTACCAACGTTTCTTGTCCACGAACGTCCACAATACTTTTCATGTTAATTTTACAAAAAAATCTTGTCCATTTTACAAAAATGTCTGTCAATATTACAAATATTTTTTG
Organism: Ichneumoninae sp. A BG-2022a; assembly: GCA_030522665.1. Classification (NCBI taxonomy): domain Eukaryota; kingdom Metazoa; phylum Arthropoda; class Insecta; order Hymenoptera; family Ichneumonidae; species Ichneumoninae sp. A BG-2022a. The sequence goes on from JAPYZC010004130.1 coordinate 5,252, forward strand.
TGGAATTAACAACAAAACAATTGTGGACGTTTGTGGAAAAAAAAGGTTTGTTAAATGTGAAAACCCTTTTTACTGTATTCTGGCGAAATTTCAAAATTCACTTTGTGTTATAGAGAATATTTGAAAAGACGTTTAATTGATTTTAGTACATGTTATCCTCGGTGCACCATTAAAAAACATTCGGGATCGCGTTTATGTCGCCAGTACTGATAAAATTTTCAAAATTGACTTTATGTTTACAGAGACTGCCCCATTCAAAAATCATTCAGAATATATGTCGCCAGTACAGGTAAAATTTCCAAAATACAGCGCAGCACGAATAACGCAATTTACCGTAACGAACACGCAAATTATACCGATCCAATTTTTTATTTCATTCCGTTAACAAGCCATTATTCGACTCGTGGTTGACATAAAAAAAGCCCGTAAAGTTTGCAAAGCGGCACGAGATTGTTTTCATTCAGAATAATAATAACTCACCCCGGGGGTCTCGACTCTCGGCGAACCGTTGAATACGAGTGTCAAGCCTTTCGGCGAGGGCTCGGCATTTGTCGAGAAATTAGCAATGGGGACCCCGAGGACTTTTCTCCGGTTCTCCGGTTACCTCAGTTAGAACACCGGCGCACGGTCAATGCAGCCAAGAGAGCTCTGCGAGGTACGTAACTATATTGCCTGCGTGCACGTGCATTTTTATTTTCGAGTGCAAAAGTACTCCTGGCCCACACGAATGCCGGGTAATAAGCTCGAGAGTGCGAGAAAACCAACGTTTTGGTACGCAGAACATAAAACTCGGTAACGATTGACATTCGAGTTATATTTATTCGCACGCTATATATATCGACTGCTAAAAGGTAAAAGGGCGTGTCTCCCATGTTAAAGCATGCAGATTACGTCCTGTTGATTCTTAGCGGTCATATTTTTCTGTCCAACGTATTACCCATGCCATTCACCGTGAGCTGCCTGTCGAGTCAGTTCGCACTCGAATAATGTGTGAAAAAAAAAAATCTTCCCGCAATCAATATCTCCGATCTCGAGAGTAATTTAAACCCCGTCCAAACCTCGGGCGAGAAATTCCTCGTTCGTTATTGTACGAGACATTTGTCGCTCCCGAGATATTGTCCGATAAAATCGGAACCGAGAAATTGCCTCAAAGAATTCTATGAACTGCCCGCTGTGCGGTCTGACGAAGAGAGTAAAAAAACAATCGAGATCACAGTAGAGACTCTTATTTGAATAAAAAAAAAAAAAAGAAAAAGTGCCTCAAAGTTTCGATGGCTCCGCCAAAAGTAGGCTAATACCGTTTGAATTAAAAGTCTCACGTGCCACCCCGAGCAGTTGTGAATGCGAGGGACAAACTCTTTTGTATACGAGCTGCAAATTAACATATGTCGTGTGTAAGCCAGTTAACGATTGTCATTCACGACGCGGCCTCGAGCCAATGTCCTGATATACGAAATCGTCGCTTCGCGACATTATAACGTTTTCCATAAGCGTTTTCAAATTAAAAAACATTTCGTGTTCGCATTAAACGAATTCGGTATTGGCGCTTGTGAGAAAAAAATAATCAAAATTCAGACCATTCAATTCCTGTTGTTGTGAATTTTTATGGTCGGGCGTTGAGTAAGCGCTCGAAATAAAAAAAAACGCTCATGGTGTCGATTGAAGCTATCCAGGGATACACCGAGAAAAAAATTTATTTGAAAGCCACCGTTTATTTGGTTGAAGTAAAATGTTTATTTGATTTAAATAAATATTTATTAAAAATAAGTAAATACTTACTTAAATGAAATAAATATTTTTTAAAACAAATAAATATTTATTCAAAACAAATAAATATTTCACTTAAATTAAATAAACGGTGGTCGTAAAATAAATTATTTTTCTGGATGTAATAACGTGATTCGAGAGCCTCAATCTCTGGTTGTCTCGCAGCGCCATCTGCAGACCGGCGAAAGAAACAGCACGAGCGGAGCCGGGCGGTCAGGTCGGTCGCTTCGCTTCCAGCGTAAAAACATTCGAAATGCTGCTTCGATAATACTGCGACATATTTTCTGTCTGCATTTACCATCTAACCAACAACATAAAATGTATCAAAGAAGAAGACTCGTTTGCTCTTAAACAGTTACGGATTTAGCTTCACGTCAAGATATTTTGATATTTTCCCAGCTTTCGATTATGGCATTCTTTCAATTATTGCTGAAGGCGAGGAAGCTTGAGAAAGCCAGACTAGTGTATCAGGACGAGAAGCTTCGGTCTATAGAAATATCCAAGGGTGCCAAAGTGCACTACACACTTGCTCAGAAGATAAGGCGCAAGAAAATAATGTGCGGCATTTTTTCATTTTGTATAAAATATTTTAGAATTTTTTTATATCTGGAGAATTTTTTTTATAGTTATGATTTTTGTTCCAGATTTAAGCGGAAAATTCGGGACTGTTTATCGAGGGTGACTTCCTGTCCGGAAGACTCGTGGTTTCACAGGAAAGCTGTGCTTCTGAGGACCGAGGGAACTTTCGAGAATTTCATACTGAAGAGCGTAATGGGATTTGTGGGCGGAATCTTCCTTACCTACATGTTCTTCATGTTCTTCGTGTTCCAATTGAATTTCGCACTGTCGTCAGCGACGTTGCTGTGCTCGGTATTCGGAATAATACTGACTATCGGCCTTGCGTTCTCTTATCGCGTTAGGTAACCGCTCTGTTGCGATACATTTACTGTTCGTTTAATACCGAGTCGACGTTTTCGATGAAAATATGTTTTTCCCATCGCAGATGCGTCGTCTTCCTATTGTTGCCGCAATTCTTCTCGAAGCGGGGTCGACAAGCCCTCATGGCGTACGCCTTCATACTGGCACTTACCGGACCCGCGAAAAATACCCTGCACAATACCGGAGTTCTCTCCGAATCTTTGGCCTGTGGGCAGGTACGCGATTAATGTCAATGAAAAAAAGGAGCACGCGAGAGTGGGGCAAAATGGACCACTGCGGCAAAACGGAATATTCTTACGAATTTTTTGCGGAACTTAAAAAAGGTCCCGTTTTCTATGGAGGAAACAAGACCATTTCGTGACGCCAACGAAATAGAATACTAAATAACTGCATAATTAATAACTAATTAATTATTAATTAATAATTAATAACTAAATAAATACCTAATAACTAAATTAGAAATCTCTGATAAAAATATTTGGTCATAATCGGCGTTTCCACGATTAAATTAAGGAGGGAGTCTCGCTGCGCGCTGACATCGCCCAAGTTCGACAACAATAAGAGACAATTGCAAGTACTTCTGGATGGTGTAAAAATCTGAAAAAAAGCATGTATACTAAAGGTACTGAGAAGATTAATTTTGCGTAATAATAATTGCGAAATGTTATTAACATATTCATCAAAAAATTAATTGATTAACAAATTACCCGACAACAAAACTTTTTTTTTATGAAAATGATTCGTTTATATTTCTGAATACGCATGAATTTTTTCAGATTTTTAAGTAATCGTTGATTTTTAATTTTTTTTATAGAACAACAATCAACGATTACTTAAAAATCTGAAAAAATTCATGCGAATTCAGAAAAATAAACGTATCATTTTCATAAAAAAAAAAGTTTTGTTGCCGGGTAATTTGTTAACCAATTAATTTTTTGATGACTTTGTTCGGAATAACATTTCGCAATTATTATTATGCAAAATTAATCTTCTCAGAAACTTTAGTATACATGATTTTTTCAGATTTTTACACCATCAACAAGTACTTGCAATTTTCTGTTATTGTTGTCGAACTTATGCGAAGTCAGCGGGCAGCGAGTCTCCCTCCTGAAGAGAATCACTGTTGTTTTGTAAATTGGTGAGACACCCATTTAATTAAAAATTCATCTGTCATTCAGGAACAACTTAAGGACGCTGTGAGATCAATCGTCGATCTTGTAAAGCAGCCATTTTACGCCCTGCGAGATGCAATATCGAAAGTTCTAAAAACTATTAAAGTTGTTGTGAAGAGAATAAAACAAGCACTGCTGGCGATAAAGCGAATGGTTCTGAGTATTCGTAAGTCCGTCGCGCTGTATAGGTGAGAGCGGGGCAAAACGGACCTATGTACTACGTCTTTTTTTCTTGGGTCCCCTGAAAAAATTAACAAAAATTGGTTCATTTTGCCCCGCTCTACTCTCCATGTCCAGATCAGATCTACAATCATTGATTTTATTCATCTTGATTTCGAACGCATAGTTCGAGTAGTAAAAGCGGTATTCCAGTGGCTCGGCAGCGTGATAAATATTTGCAACAAGAAATTGGGCACTCCTTTCGAGCGTTGCCAGCGCGCTTTCGACGGTGCGGTTTCCGACTGTTACGCCAAGCTCGGACCAATTTTCGGAACCGTCTGCAACTTGGCTTACGTAGCCGGATCACTTTGCTACATCGTCAAACCTCTGGATTTCATTTGCATGTTGGTGTCCTTCGTATCGGACGCCATCGTCGGTGCTGTCCGAAAAAGTACCAAATTTTCGCAATCTCAAAATCTCCATCTTACAATAAATTTTTTTTAACATTACCTTTTCTCGTTTCTGTGTCCTGTGTTCGGCAGAGATTAAAAAATTCACGAAACACATGAAAGCCATGTTCTACGTGAAGGTTAAATTCGAGCACTCGTTTCACTTCGAGACCAACAAGAGTCGGAGCCTCGAGGACATATCGACGGGAATCGTTACGGAAATAAGATCGAGGACCGACAGATTTTTAACAGTTTTCGACTGGATGAGCTTCGCTACGAGTTTCTTCGTTCTCTTCATGCTCCTCAGGTGGCCTGCGCGATTATTCTGAGAGAGCGGGGCAAAACGGACCAGTGTCCTTCATTCGCCATGATACTTTTTTGTCTTATTTACCGCGAACATTTTTCAACGCCAGTCCATTTTGCCCCACACGAAGAAATATCGTGTTATTACCCTAACAAAATATGTATCGTTAATAATTTATTGTTGCGGCAGTATAAAAATTTGCTGCCAGCGTGAAATATTCCCTGCCACAGCAAAATCGTTCCTTGTCACTATATTAAGTAAATAAATTACAGTAGAACCCCGATTAGCCAGGATGCTCGGAACCGAAGAGTCCTCGGATAATCGAAATCCGGGTTAATCCGAACTAGACAGCTAAAGTACACAGTAAAAAAAGTTTGTGCTTTTTACAACAACTTATTGTCCACAAACGTCCACAATTTTTTGTTTGTTAATTTTCCAGTTTACAAACACTAGGATCATCTAAAATTGTCAATGACACGGGATATAAAAGGACAGGTTCGTATATTGAAATTAGTGATAAACGAGTTTGTCCATTATTTAACAAAATTATTTTTACGAAATTTCGCATTCCGATTTTACGAAATTATTTTTTACTGTGTATAAGTCAGAGCTGGGCAAAAAGTACTAAATACTTCGAGTACAGTACTCAACTTTGTTTTAGAATGATGTTTAAGAATATTTTGCCGGTACTCAAAGTGCTAGGCACTTCAAATACCAAGTACTTTAAGTACTTTGCCCAGCACAACTTTATTTTGGCTAACTACAATGACATTTGGTACAACTTGCACTTAATTGTTAAAGAGTGTAAACTGGAATGTAAAGCTTTGGATTTTTCTTTCATTAATAGTACGTTAGCTGGTCTTTTTTTTAAGTACTCAGTGACTTTGGTTTGCTCCGAGTATTAAAAAAAACGTCGGAAGTCGCACGGTTAATCCAATTCCCGGTCAATCAGTCCCCGGTTAATCGGGGTTCTACTGTACTTACGGTAAGAAAGTTCTTGCATTCCCACACTGAGAAAAAAAATCGATTGAGTCAACAAAATGAGCGCTTACGGGTGGCGAAACAAATGTTTGGTTGATAGAACGGAATAATTGCTGTATTAAGTA
>JAPYZC010004131.1:0-10781 GCA_030522665.1 Ichneumoninae sp. A BG-2022a
GAATCGGTGGATTTTTAAAATGTTTTTCTTTAATGTTCGTTCTTGACGATCGGCACTTTGGTGATCTTGGCGAATTGTCCGATTTATGTAGTTAAGCTTCCTCTGTCAAGGCTTATTAGTTGGGCCCGATCGAATCGGTGGATTTTTTAAATGTTTTTCTTTAATGTTCGTTGTTGACGATCGACACTTTGGTGATCTTGGCGAATTACCCGATTTATGTATTTAAGCTTCCTCTGTCAAGGCCCATTAGTTGGGCCCGATCGAATCGGTGGACGATAATCGTCCGGTCTCGGCAGATCTATTTTTAGCGGAGGAGACACTCGGCGAATCCTGGGGAACGAATGATCATCCGCCTCCTCGTCCTCTTCCACCTCGCGCCCCAGTCCTTCGCGTTCACCACACGCGGATAGGAAGGAACGAGTGAGCCTTCGCGTACCGATCTCTCCGTCCCTCTCTCGCCGTCTCGATTGCCCGCTCGCAAAACGGTTATACGACCGCGCGTTCGCAGCCTGGCAGCAGTATAACAGATTTATGCCACGCGTATGCCCGTCGTATGCAGTCAGCGAGCGGAGGTAAAAAAAAACACACACATGTCTTCGTGGTCGACTCGCTATTGCCGCGAATGTACCGGACGAGTTCTTCCACTTCTTCGTCAACGGTCCCGCCTTTGTCCCGTTCAGCGGCGGGCAATCGTCGTTTGTTAAATTAATTCCTCCACTTCCGGTACCGACGGAACACTCTTTATTTTCCCCTTGCGCAGGAGCGACACTCAACTTCCGGTCGCGGCGGTCGTAATCCTTCGGCCTATCCGCGTATTCCTCAAGACCCGCTGGATCCGCGCACACCCTAACTTTCGCCAACTTCCGCTTCGCCGGGCCCTCAAGAACTTCCGGAACTACCGACGCACATTTTTCGCGTGTCTCGGGCGAGCTCCTGTTCCGCGATGACGACCGTTCGGATAAGAGATCGGATGGACGGGACCGTGTCTAAGGCCGCGCGGGCACTGAGCAGCGTGCCCTGTAGTAGTTGTTGGGGCCCCACGGAGAAGTGGGGATCTACGGCTCGGTGGAAGCGAGAGCCAGCGCTGTGTCGCTCTCTTTTTGCCGCCGTCTCTCGGGGGCCCAGGGAGAGCGGGACAGAGTCATCCCGAGGGAAGAGGCGCGCGAGCGGGACAGCCCACACGAGGCCCCGATCGCGGGCCGGGTGTTTATGTCTGAGTTTGCCGTTTGTGTGCCCCCCCCCCCCCGCGCGTTTGCATTGCGCGAAGGAAGGGTGTGTACACGCACGGACACAGGTGCGCGTTTACGCCCACCCGTACCTCCCACCCCTTTTTTCACGGAGGGAAAAGAGCGCGAGGGGCAACACCATCGGCATGGGACTTCTATGCCCCCTCGGGGCCCCTCTCTGTCTATCCCACTCCTCTCCTTCGTCCTCCGGGCCCGTTCTCGCCGTTCCTCCTCCGTCTCTCTGCTTTCCCCTTCGGCGCGGATCGCCGAGACGAGAACCAGCCGCGCGGCCGCTTCGATATATTTATATTCGTTTCTAATACGCGCGGCGTGTCCGGGGGAACACTCCGACGCCTCGGGGGGCTCACGGCCTCGTGCGAACCGCCGGGGCCCCGCGGCAAGTCGACGTCGAGCGAACAAAAACCGCCGCGGGCAACCGGGAACCCAAAGGAAAATATTGATATCCGCTATTTTGCTGTCGCGGAGGGTTTTTTCGCTCCGACGAACGTAATCCCCGTGTTGTGAGACTCTGCGCTTGTCAATGAAATATTCCTAGTCACCGTGTAGGGGGTTTCTACACGGCGACGGACTCTTGGTCGTTAAAAATCGTGACCAGCCGCGCGGATGCCTTTTGATGCGAGGGAATGCTTCGGTGCAGTTGCAGCTCGAAACAAGCCAATCACGCGGTTGAGAGGACTCGGGAGGGAGGGAGGCTTTGATGGAGCTTTTCGAGTCTTTGCATCTCGGCAAGTACAACATGTAGGAAAAATGGGACATCGCCAGTTTTAAAGTGGGATCTTCATTCCTGATGATGAGCACTCTGATCTGTGCGTTGCATACTGGATGAGTTATCAAGATCCCAAAAAGTCCATTGACGAAGGGCTTCCTCCATGACTTGTAAATGTTCCGGTCATCACAAGAAATCTTGAAATCCTTGCACCCAGAAAAATAATTCATTTGACGGCCACCGTTTATTAAGATTAAGTAAAATATTTATTTGATTAAAATAAATATTTATTTTAATTAAGTAAATAGTTACTTAAATGAAATAAATATTTATTTAAATCAAATAAATATTATACTTAATGTTATTAAACGGTGGCTGTCAAATAAATGATTTTTCTGGGTGTGGTCCGTCTGGTGTGGGAACTCTAACGTGGACCGTCTTATTAGTTCGGAAGTCGAGGACCGATTACGCTGGCCAGGTTGGACTAGCTTAGCTTATTCGGTAGTTTGGATAAGCCCTTGGTTCCTCTCACGTAAGTCGAAATTCACTTTTCGAGAAAATAACCAAAATTCAATCCCATGTTGTCGCGGTGAACATTTTCGATGATGAACCTTTTCGAGTCTTTGTATCTCGCCAAGTACAACACCTACAAAAATAGGACATCGCCAGTTTCAAGGTGTGATCTTCATTCTTAAAGATGAGCATTCTGACCTGTGCATTGCATACAGGCGGAGTTATCAAGATTCAAAAAAGTCCATTGAGGATGGGCTTTCTTCATGTCCCGTCAATGTTCAAGTCATCACAGGAACTCTTGAAATTCTTGGTCCGTCTGGTGTGGGAATTAGATCGACATTCTTATTAATTCGGAACTCGAAGACCGATTTTGCTGGTCAGGTTGAACTAGCTAAGCTTATTTGGCAGTTCCGATAGGCCTTTGAATTCTCTCACACAAGTCGATATCCGCTTTCCGAGGAAGTAAAAAAAATTCAATCCCACGTTGCCGGGGTGAACATTCCTGCGAGAAACAGTGGACGCCATTCGTCATGAGGACACGGAGCCTCGAGAGGATAATAGCCGGGGATCCTGTGCCGTCGTCTTATCGTAAAGTCGGGTCTCCCTTTGCGGGTCTCGAACTCTGACCTCGCGCGGGAGCCCCCCGAGTCGTGAGCAGAGGCGCGGGGGGAATCCCGCCGCGAGCCGAAGGGACAGGTGGCACGCGGTACCAAGGCTACTTCCTTCGAGACTTCCTTCGAGCCTGTTTTCCAGACAGTCTCCGCCGTTCCAGCTTTAACGCTCGTGAGACCAAAGCAGACGCGACAGGCATCTAATATCCTACTAAACCACGCGTTCATGCTGCGAACGGTAGTTGTTTAGCGATTTACGCTAAACAACTTACGCTCTAAACTTTAGCGGTTTACGATAGATCGGTCTCATATGTTGTTCGATTTTCAATACCTGTGTAATTTCGCGTATTTCCTGGCATGGGTGTTTTTCTCCAGTGAGGAATGTCACCTAAAAAAATCCAGTTGATTCAACTAAAGATTTAGGCAGGTACGTCCAAATAAATATTTTGTTGGTATTTTTTTGATGATTTAACCAAGATACTTCTGAGCCGTACAAATATTTTGTACGTCTAAGAGAATATTTATTTGAACGTCTCTTTCCGAATCTTTAGTTGATTCAACCGAATTTTTTATCAGTGCACACGACAGGGCCAGTATTGGCTCGGCGTCGGCCAGTACCGGTCCTGCGTGCGTTCCCACTAGGGTAGTTGCTGCTCGTTTTCGTGGATTCGGTTTAGGTTAAATGATCCTTCTCAGAAGGGCGATAGATAATGACTTCGCGTATTTCGCATATTTCCTGGCACGGATGTTTTTCTCCAGTGAAGAATGCCACCTAATAAAATCTAATTGAATCAACTAAAGATTCAGGCAGGGACGTCCAAATAAATATTTTGTTGATAGAGCCAAAAAAATTGGTTAGTTCAACAATTTTATTGATGATATAACAAAAATATTTCTGAGCCATGCAAATATTTTGTACGACCAAGAGAATATTTATTTGAACGTCCCTTTCCAAATCTTTAGTTGATTCAATCGCATTTTTTATCAGTGCAGACAACAGGGCCAGTATTGGCTTAGCGTCGGCCAGTACCTGTCCTGCGTGTCGTTCACACTAGGGTAGTTGCTGCTTGTTTTCGTGGATTCGGTTTAGGTTAAATGATCCTTTCCAGGAGAGCGATAGATAATGACTTGGCGTATTTCGCGTATTTCCTGGCACGAATGTTTTCCTCCAGTGAGGATAACATCCGTGTCAGTTCAACAATGTTGATGATTTCAAAATAAATATCTTGTTGGTAGAGCCAAAAAAAATCGGTTAGTTCAACAATTTTGATGATTTTACCAAAATACTTTTGACCCATGCAAATATTTTGTACGACCATGAGAATATTTATTTGAACGTCCCTTTCCGACTCTTTAGTTGATTCAACCGCATTTTTTATCAGTGCAGAAAACAGGACCAGTATTGGCTCGGCGTCGGCCAGTACCGGTCCTGTGTGTCGTTCCCACTAGGGTAGTCGCTCCTCGTTTTCGTGGATTCGGTTTAGGTTAAATGATCCTTCCCAGAAGGGCGATAGATAATGACTTCTTCTCTCGTTGGACGCACGCGTACGACGAGCTCCCTTCTTCCACCGCTTCTTCTTCTCGTTCTACCGAGAAAAGTGGAGAAACCCCTGCGGGATGAAAACTCCTCGGGAGCCCACCTCCACTTTTTTCCCACAGTAGACTCATTACAACTTCCTGGGCGTCTCTGGGGGAAAGAAGAACGAGAATGCTCGCCCGCTGATGCGCCGCTCGGATCCTCGCGGATAGCTTCGCGTGAGTTCTCGCACTAGAATGTAGAATAACCGAGCGCGCCGCGGAGAGAAAAGAAGAAAAACGGGCCGCCTCGGGTTAGATCAACGCCGAGGTGGAAGGAATCGCGAGAACGCGACACGGATATTTCATTCTCAATTTCTCATAGTTGACAAATCAGCTCATTATAACGATTGGAGCGCGGAGCCATCCACGCGTGACTGAAAATAGGATGCGAAAGGTACGCGCTTGTCCCGCTTTCGAATCCGGCTGATCCAGGCCTCGCGACGCGACGGTAATGCTCGCGGATCGCGGACACGTTGATCCACGTCCCGCGGCGATCATTTCCGTAACCGCGAATCCAGGAAAACCAGCTGACGCTGGCGAATAGAGATGAAAAAAGAAGATGGGACGCGAGCGGACATTCTGGGACGAGTTTCCTGAGAATGTGAAAGTCCAAATATCCGTAAATTGGAGTCATGACCACTGAAGTCGAGGACTATTTTCGTAACCGTCGGCCCAAGGAAAGCAGCTGAGGCTCGCGAAGAAAGAGGAGAAAAAAAAGATTCTGGGACGAGTTTCCTGAGAATGTGAAAGTCCAAAGATCGGCAAAATGAGGACTGAAGTCAAAGACGATTTCCGTGATCGCGAATCGAGTTAAAGCAGCTGATGCTGGCGAAGAAAGAGGAGAAAAAGGATGGGACGCGTACGGATCGACGTTCTGGGACGAGTTTCCTGAGAATGTGAAAGTCCAAATATCGGCAAAATGAGGACTGAAGTCAAAGACGATTTCCGTGACCGCGAATCCAGGAAAAGCAGCTGATGCTGGTGAAGAAAGAAGAGAAAAAAAAATGGGACGCGAGCGGATCGACATTCTGGGACGAGTTTCCTGAGAATGTGAAAGTCCAAATATCCGTAAAATGGAGCCGTGACCATTGAAGTCGAGGACTATTTTCGTAACCGTTGATCCAAGGAAAACAGCTGATGCTGGCGAAGAAAAAGAGAAGAAAATATGGGACGCGTATGGATCGACGTTCTGGGACGAATTTGCTGAGATTGTGAAAGTCCAAATATCCGTAAATTGGAGCCGTGACTACTGAAGTCGAGGACTATTTTCGTAACCGAAGATCCAAGGAAAGCAGCTGATGCTGGCGGAGAAAGAGGAGAAAAAGGATGGTACGCGTACAGATCGACGTTCTGGGACGAGTTTTCTGAGAATGTGAAAGTCCAAATATCCGTAAATTGGAGCCGTGACCACTGAAGTCGAGGACTATTTTCGTAACCGAAGATTCAAGGAAAGCAGCTGACGCTGGCGAAGAAAGAAGAGAAAAAAATATGGGACGCGTATGGATCGACATTCTGGGACGAATTTGCTGAGATTGCGAAAGTCCAAATATCCGTAAATTGGAGCCGTGACCACTGAAGTCGAGGACTATTTTCGTAACCGAAGATCCAAGGAAAGCAGCTGGCGAAGGAAGAACAGAAAAAAATATGGGACGCGTATGGATCGACGTTCTAGGACGAATTTCCTGAGGATGTGAAACTCCAAATATCGGCAAAACGAGGACCGAAGTCGAAGTCGATTTCCGTAACCGCGGATCAAAGAAAAGCAGCGAGCGCTCTTGAAGAAAACAAAAAAAAAAGAAGACGAAACGAGACGGATCGATGTTCTGGGACGAGTTTCCTGAGGACGTGAAAGTCCAAATATCCGTAAATTGGAGCCATGACCAATGAAGTCAAAGTCGGTTACGGTGTACGATACGCTCGTCTCTCTGCGCGGTGGCGCGGACAGCAAAGAAGAAATAAGAAACGGCGGTGGTTGAAGTCCTCCGGATCCAATATTTGCCTTCGAAGCGGTAGCTCTCCTCGTCTCCGGAGAGGCTAGCTGGTACACAAGCCGACCGTCTCGCTCTCCATCCTTTCGCCTCCTTTCCGTCGTGTCCAGTGAAACTTGCCCGAGTCCCCTGGGAGGCGAGTTAAAGGCTCGGCAAACAAGCTCGCAGCATCTCCGGAGCGTTTCGCCAACGCACTTCTTCTCATCGCCTTCCTCCTCGTCACCTTCTTCTTCGTCTCGCCGTTCGCCGTCACCAATACCGACTTCTCCTAATCCTCTTCGATACACCGAACTGCTACGCCCTTCCGTCGCTCGTGTGTCGCCTTCCGCGCGCACTTGTTGACTCAAGCCTCTACGGTTTCTCCTGATTCCACTTCTGCCTTCGGAGTTTCGCCAGAGGAAAGAGTCGACTCCTGTTGCCTCATCCTTCAACGCGCGGTGTCGCGGGTTGTTTCAAGTGTCTGGCGGGGGCGCGATTCAATATTATTCCTCGCCGCGTGTCTCCCGAGGAGCTCGTGTCGCCGGAACCATAATACGGCTTTCCGCCGACTCTGCCTTCCATGGGCTTCGGGATGGAACGTACTGAAGTAGCCACTTTGACGATTTTGTTCCACCGGAGTCTTCGGTTTCAGAAGCGATAACGAAAACATAACAAGTGGAGAGTCCGTGGATGAGAAGTGGCGGACACGAAATCGGAGAATTTTGAGCCACCGGACCGGTGGAAGAGCCTGCGGATGAAAACGCCGGAAAAGCTGAGAGCGCACCCAGAAAAATAATTTATTTGACGGCCACCGTTTATTTGGTTTAAGTAAAATATCTATTTGATTTAAATAAATATTTCTTTCAGTTAAATAATTATTTCTTTCATTTAAGTAAATATTTATTTAAATCATATAAATATTTCACTTAAACGAAATAAAAGCTGACCGTCAAATAAATGATTTTTCTGGATGCGATGAAGGAAAAAACGAATTTTAAAAAAAAAAAAATAGGAGGTAAGGTGGAGTTCGTATCGGCGTAACTATAATACCGTTTACCGCCGACTCTGTCTTCCATGGCTTCTGGATAGAACATATTAAATTAGCAACTTTAACGACTTTGTTCCATCGGTGTCTTCGGTTTCACAAGCGATAACAAAAACATAAAAGTGAAGAGTCGGTAGATGCGAAGTGGCGGACACGAAATCGGAGAATTTTGAGCCTCTGGACCGGTGGAAGAGCCGACAGATGAAAACGCCGGAAAAGCTGAGAGCGATGAAGGGAAAACGAAGTAAAAAAAATGTTTAATTGGAGGTAAGGTGAAGCTCGTATCGCCGTAACCATAATACGGTTTTCCGCGACTCTGCCTTCCATGGGCTTCTGGATGGAACATACTAAAGTAGCCACTTTGACGATTTTGTTCCATCGGTGTCTTCGGTTTCAGAAGCGATAACAAAAACATAACAAGTGGAGAGCCGGTGGATGAGAAGTAGCGAACACGAAATCGGAGAATTTTGAGCCTCCGGACTGGTGGAAGAGCCTGCGGATGAAAACGCCGGAGAAGGTGAGAGCGATGAAGGGAAAAACGAAGTAAAAAAAAAGCAAATAGGTGGTAAGGTGGATTTCGTATCGGCTTAACTATAATACGACTTTCCGCCGACTCTGCCTTCCATGGGCTTCTGGATGGAACATACTAAAGTAGCCACTTTGACGATTTTGTTTCATCGGTATCTTCGATTTCAGAAGCGATAACAAAAACATAAAAGTGGAGAATCGGTGGATGAGAATTTTGAACCCCCGGACCGATGGAAGAGCCTGCGGATGAAAATGTCGGAAAAGCTATAAAAGAGCGACGAATGGAAAAAGGGGTAAGGATGGAATTCGTGTCGCCGTAACCATTATACGGCTTTCCACCGACTCCGCCTTTAACGGCTTCTGGATGGAACATACTGAAGTAGCCACTTTGACGATTTTGTTCCACCGGAGTCTTCGGTTTCAGAAGCGATAACAAAAACATAAAAGTGGAGAGTCGGTGGATGCGAGGTGGCGGACACGAAATCGGAGAATCTTGAGCCCCCGGACAGGTAGAAGAGCCTGCGGATGAAAACGCCGGGAAAGCTGAGAGCGGCGAAGGGAAAACCCAAGCAAAAAAAAAAAAGAGGTAAGGATGGAGCTCGTGCCGCCGTAGTCCTAATACGGCTTTCCGCCGACTCTGCCTTTAACGGCTTCTGGATGGAAAGTGCCAAAGTAGCCACTTTGACGATTTGGTTCCACCGGAGTCTTCGGTCTCAGGACCGATAACAAAAACATAAAAGTGGAGGGTCGGTGGATGAGAAGTGGCGGACACAAAATCTGAGAATTTTGATGCACCGGATGAAAACGCCGGAAAAACGCGCGGCGAAGGGAAAAACGAAGCAAAAAAAAGAGGTAAGGATGGAGCTCGTGTCACCGTAGGGGAGACAGGGGACAAAAGTAACAAAAATACTTTTTTTATTTTTTTATCGACAAGTCTAACCGACAAATCTAAAGTTTTTACCGAGAGTTTAACGCTTCGGCATCCAATGGTGTACCATTAACCTAGTCTTAGGTATTTAGTTTAAAAAATGGCAAGCAGAAAGTAGCACGGAATTGCGAACACCGCCCCTTTAAACACAAACGAAATCGGAGAATTTTGAGCCCCCGGACCGGTGGAAGATCCTGCGGATGAAAACGCCGGGAAGGTTGAGAGCAAACGGAAAAACGAAGCGAAAGAAAGAAGTAAGAATGGAGCTCGTTTCGCCGTAGCCATAATACGGCTTTCCGCCAACTCTGCCTTCCATGGTTTCTGGATGGAACATACCAAAGTAGCCACTTTGACGATTTGGTTCCTCCGGAGTCTTCGCTCACAGGAGCGATAACAAAAACATAATAAGTAGAGAGTCGGTGGTTGAGAAGTGGCGGACACGAAATCGGAGAATTTTGAGCCCTCGGACCGGTGGAAGAGCCTGCGGATGAAAACGCCGGGAAGGTTGATCGCCAACGGAAAAACGAAGCGAAAGAAAGAAGTAACAATGGAGCTCGTGTCGCCGTAGCCATAATACGCCTTTCCGCCAACTCTGTCTTCCATGGCTTCTGGATGGAACATACGAAAGTAGCCACTTTGACGATTTGGTTCCACCGGAGTCTTCGCTCACAGGAGCGATAACAAAAACATAATAAGTGCAGCGTCAGTGGTTGAGAAGTGGCGGACACGAAATCGGAGAATTTTGAGCCCCCGGACCGGTGGAAGAGCCTGCGGATGAAAACGCCGGGGAGGTTGAGAGCGAAGGGAAAAACGAAGCAAAAAAGGGGGGTAAGGATGGAGCTCGGGCCCCGAGGGCGACGCGGGTAGGGCCCGTCGAGGAACTTCTTGGGTTCCGTAAGCGATGCGTACTCGGAGAGAAGGATTGGACCGGGAGAGGATGAGAGATTCAGAAGGGAATTATGCAGATTGCAGGCCTGGCCCTGATGGGCCCTGATGGAGCTCGAGCTACGTGATCCTACCGCGACGTGCCGGGCATATATTCGCTTCTGCTCTCCACTCTCCCTTCGTCGGGCGTCCAACTCCAGCTCTCGCTTCTCGGCGTACACAACGGTGCTAACCACGCACGCCGCGATCCTCGCTGGTTTCCGATACTTTGTGTTACCGTGCGTCAAGACTGGATCCACTCTCGAGATCTGCACTACTCAGCGAGACCGCACGAGGAAATTCCACGGGATTTCTCCCGTGGACGGGAGAAGCGCGCGAGATCCCACCGATCCATATTTAACGACGATCGAGCCACCGAGATACTCGGCATCGAATAGGCCGATGTTAGATTTCCGATAGGCCCGGCGTCAAAGAAGCGATTGTCGGCGTGACAAGGCGGAGAAGAAACTTGACGCGCGGCCGAACGCTCTGGCAATGGCGAAGAAGAAAAGGAAGATGCGATGGGGATAAATATATATATATGTGTGTGTGTGTGTATATATATAGGGGAGAGCGGGGCAAAATGGGGCAACGGGGCAAAACCGGGTTTTTGGGCAAAACTAAATTGTCCAATCATTTTTGGATCGGATAAGGTGGCAAAACTGGGCAGAAAAGCCTGATGTATCCGATAGGGCGAATTCGGGCATCCAAAAATTATTGGAAAATTACGTTTT
>JAPYZC010004132.1:0-21756 GCA_030522665.1 Ichneumoninae sp. A BG-2022a
TATTCGAACAATTAAAAAAATATATATATGTGTGTATCAAAATGTAAAAGAAAAATCGAAAAAAATCAAATCAAACCAGCCAAGTAGTATTACAAAAATAAAAAAAAAAAAAATACAAGTTGTAAAAAATCTTGAACAAAAAAAACTTGGCGTGCCAGTTTTTTTTACAATTACAGTTACAATTACAGTTACTGCAGTTATTACAGATGTACAACAGCTGTTGTAAAAAAAACTAGCGCGCCAAGTTTTTTTTGTCAAGATTTTTTGCATCTTGTATTTTTTTTTTTTAGATTGTTTTGCTAAACATATTTTTTGAAGAGTTTTTTTGCATGTACTACTTGGCTGGTTTGATTGGATTTCTTTTCGATTTTTTTTTTTTGAGATTTAGATACATATTTTTTTGATTTTTAAAAAATTGCTTTGATAAACGTCTTTTCGGAAGAATTTTTTTGTTAAGTTTTTATACGCTACTTTGTTTTCCGCACACTTTTTTAAAACTTTAGTAACTTTTCGCGCTGACTTATGACTGTAGTTATTTTTCCGAACGCACTTTACAGGCACAAAAAGCGGGAATTTCCGTGCACTTGTCACAAAAAGTAGTATGCAAAACTTGTAAGAAAAAGCGGTCTCCCGGCGGCGGTTGGGAAATAGGCAGCACTCGCCTCCTCTCGAGCAGCCAACTTCACAACCTTCGTCGAAAGACCGCTTTTCCGTGCTAGTATCGCAAAGTACTATTATTTCGGACTGTTCGTACTTGAAGTCAAATTTGGTTTAATAAACTATTATATTGGTGTTCTCGTAATCCATTGTTGAAACAATATTCTTTCGTTTACAACTCAGCTCGAATTCACCGGACCGCCCGCTATTATCCTCCCAAGGCTGCAGCTAGCCGAGCGCAACTTTATCCTTGTATGAACATCTTTGCCGATCGGGTCGCACATCGTGTGCAGATGGCGCCCATGATTAATCTAATATATATTTCGGAAAACTGCGGATTTGTTCATTTATTTGTCCCACCACCTGTTAGCAGCCAAATTCACGCCCCGCCAGTAGCCAACTTCACGTCCCCATTAGCAGCAACTTCACGTCGCCATCAGCTGCCAACTTCACGTTGGTAAAGTCCCGGAGTGGCTCAAGTCCTAGAGTGGCAAAAGTCCCGGAGTATTTTTTTTATTTTTATTTTTTTTAAAGTAAAATAAATTTGTATGGAAAATCAACTATCATTTATAAAAATGGGAAGTGATGTGAAAATTTATTCAGTGTATTCATTTAATTGATTTGTGTGATATTTTTTTGTTCATTATAAATATGTAATGTTAAACACATTACATATCACATCTAATATATAATCATTATAAATGTATAATCTAAAATATATCTGCAAGTATACATAAGGGTAGTGATTAAGGAATTTTTGGATTATCGACTGGAACGATTGTTGAAATTCACAATTACCAAATGGGTAGATGCATGAGCAGCAATGAAGCAGTATGGCGAATTCTTGATTTTCCAATTCACGAGCGCTATCCCCCTGTGGTACATTTAAGTGTTCATTTAGAAAATGGTCAACGCGTTTATTTTACCGAAAAAAGTCTTCTCGATAGAATTCAAGAACCACCAAAAACAATGTTAACAGCGTTCTTTTTACTTTGCCAACAAGACGCTTTTACCATCAAGTACCGAAATATTATATTTGCAATACTGTATCAAAATGTTTTACACGACGTATTCAAGGTATTGTCGTTGATGGACACCCGGGTATAAACGAGTCTGAAGTTCTTGGTCGCGTTTATACTATACATCCGAATAACTTCAAATGTTTCATTCAACAGCTTCTGCTTCATAATGTAAGAGGCCGACCGTCGTTTCGTGATATCAAAATTGTTGACGGTCAATTATGTACAACTTTTCGCCAGGCATGTCAGAGAAGAGATCTATAGGACGATGATTGTTATTTAAAATCGACATTACATGAAGCTTCGACTGTTCATTCAGCAACAAAGCTTAGAGATTTGTTTGCAATTACACTAGGACCTCGACGTCCGACACAGCGGCGGGACCGGCTCCGCATAGCACCTGCCGATGTTGAGGTTGCGCATGCCCCGTCCATGCTGACTGTGCGTAACTCGGTACGTTTTTCGCGGGTTATAGAAAAAAATTTCTCGGGTTTGCGATGTCCACAACGGCATTTCCGACATTCAATTGATCGTTAATTCTTAATCGATCGTAATGTCGCGGTATTTCGTTATCGGCTTTGGTTGGAGGTTATGTTGTTCGCCCGCATGAAGCGCCCGAAAATTATCGTTTTGCCTTACGGCAGTGTCTGGATAGCCCTATAGCTTCCCCTCCACGGGTCCCATCGATCGATATTCGCTCCGTGGTGGGGACTGCAGAAAAGATCGAGGGCGCCCAAATCGAGGTCCTTGTGTATCTTGATTACGTGTGCGCCGGCAGATCCAGTTGAATTGTGGGAATCGTATAAAGAACATTTAACAAAGATATACTTTTTGATATTCGGAGACAAAATGGTTAACCTAATTTGAATTACACTACGGGTATGTTTAATGAAGCATCAATTCGTTTGTAAAATAAAGTTGTTTCAATGATTGGAAAAAGTTTAATTGAATTCAGAATGCCCGCACCTCTTCGAAATCACAACAATAACCTTACAAATGAATTGTTGAGGGAAACAAGTTATGAGATTCCGCAGCTGCAAGAGTTTATTAGTCTCAATGAACCTTTATTAGTTTCAGATCAGAAACGAGTTTATCAAACAATCGGGAGTATGATTGATAATAACCAAGGTGATATAGCTTTCATTGATGCACCGGTGGGACGGGGACGACGTTTTTATTGAATGTGATTTTGGCAAGAGTTCGAGCTCAGGGTAATATTGTATTAGCTGTTGCTTCTTCGGGGATAGCTGCGACTTTACTCTTCGGTGGTCGTACGGCGCATTCAACGTTCAAGTTATCAATTAATCTCAATCACATAGAATATCTTGTTTGTAATATTAGTAAAAATATAGGAACCACCAGGACCTGCCACGAAAGTACGATGTCACATAAAAACGCTTTAGAAGCTCTTGATCGCACATTGCAAGATCTTCGAGGTAATCGCAATCTGATGGGTATATGGCTGTATTGCTTGCTGGTGACTTTCGACTATGATTGCCTATAATATCAAGGGACACTATAGCCGACGAATTACAAGCGTGTTTGAAAAACTCTTATATTTGGCCAGCAGTGAGGAAATTCAAACTCACAACCAACATGCGAGTGTATTTATCCGAAGCCAACCCCGCTGACGGACATGCACAATAATTATTTGATTTTGGTGAAGGAAAAATTGTAAATGATCAAAATGTTATTGGTTTTTCGGAAAATTTTTGTAATATGGTATATGATTACTCTGGAAGATAGAGTTTTCCCGATTAGCAAAGCTAACATTGAGAATTATCGGTGGCTTACTGAACGAGCGATATTGGCTCCTAAGAATGAATGTGTTAATATCATTAACACTCGAATTTTACAAAAACTACCTAGGGACGTCAAAACTTATATATCTATCGATAATAGATATAGATAATAGATCTATCGGTAATAGATATTAATAACGTAGTTATTAATATCTATTAATAACTATCATTAACCTACAGAATTTTTGAACGCACTCGAACCACCTGGTATGCCGCCTCATAATTTGACACTTAAAGTTGGGGCATCCATTATGTTACTTCTATATTTAGACACTCCAAAGTTATGTAATGGAACTCAATTAATAGTGAAAAGAGCCTTTTACCAAATGTAGAAGCTACGCCAAAGGTGAAGATGTTTTTATACCCAAGATTCCATTAATTCCTACAGACTTGCCTTTTGAATTTAAAATACTTCAATTTCCAATGAAATTAGCTTTTGCAATGTCAATGAACAAGTTCCAGGGACAATCATTCAAAGTCGTTGGATTAAATTGAATGAATCCATGTTTTACACATGGCCAACTTTATATCGGGTGTCCCAGAGTGGGAAATGCAAAAAATGTACACATTTTAACAGCGGATGGAAAAACAAAAAATATAGTATACCAAAAAGCGTTGAATTAACAATACTCCAAGTTTATGTGAGAGAAACAGAGTTTAATGTTTAAAATTATAAAAATGTTTTTCATTTGATTGGATGTCAATTATTGACGTGTGCGGATAGCTGCTGTGCGCTAATACATTCTTCAGCTGCTGGGCGCTGATAATTGTTAGATGCGAATGCATATGTTTGTGTTGTGACGCGGTATTTTTTGGTTGCGTCACAGATCCTCGTAAACTGCGATTGTTGCGAAATCTCGCGCGAATTTTCGGATGAAGCGTCAGCGTAGCTGTCGTTCGAATATTCATATCGCGCGTGTGACTGTTCGCGATAGTCGTAGGGCGTCGCCAGGTACCGGACACCGGCCAGAAATCGGGAAAAGTGGGGAGCGAAAGAGAACGCGAGCGAGGCGGCGAGCACGACTCCGAAAATTAGGTCGGGACTCTCTTCCGTGAAGCGACGGAGATAGGACGCGTGTGCTCGCCGTGCCGATTGTTCTCGCCGATTGTTCGTGGGGACTTTCGGGTGGAATATCGAGGCGGTGGAGCCATTTTACCGAGTCGTTCGGCGGAGTTATTCTTTTCCGGTTACATTGGAAGGATGGAAGGAAACCGGTACCGGCAAGAAGTACTCAAGTTACCATCAGTTCTTGCGGTAAGACTTCTGATTTTCGGAGTAAAATCGTTGGACACGCGGTCTATATTCGGTTCTGCGCGCATTTTATTGAGCGTGCCCTCGACTCGATCGCGGCGTGGAGTTCCGTCCCGGGCAAAACTTAGCTTATGTTTCCGTCGATAATTATTTTTTGTGTCTTTTCTTCTCGGGAAACTATCTTTTCTTTCTATTGTATTTCGGGGATCATAAGTGTCGGGTATTGGACGGCCTCTCGCCGCACCGGTAACGTGAAAATCGGAAAGATCACCTGCGCGTGGTTTACGGCGAGCGGAGGAGAGTGTGTGTGTGTCGCGGCGTGTGGGTTTCGAGCTCGCACGGGTAATTAAACATAGGCTTTCCTTCGCCACTGAGGACGTTGAAAAAGCATCGCGATATAAAATACACGGGTCTCGAGACCGCCGCCGATATTGATTCGTTGTTTCTGTCGTTGGGTGTCGTTTTGTGGAATTTTCGTAAGGTACCGCACCGAAAGCGTTTGCGAGGCGCAGCCTGCACGCTGAGATTATGTGTGAGAGTGTGCGCGGCGGAACATCGCCCTTCGCGCGCCGGCGACGATCGGACAGCGGTACAGTCCGGCCGATAATTGCGATCAGTAGGGAAAATTAGGCCTGGCCTGTTATATTGATCCTAGACTTTTTCTTGGTACTATTTTTATGATTTATTTTCTCTTTATTACTTTCACCGATTCTCTGCGACGTGGTATTATTCTTTATTATTTTTCCTTCATTATTTTCCTCCGCGCCAGGGTCAATCACGCGTAGAAATTCAAACCGATGAATTGAGTAGCTGGGGCGAATTTAGTAGGGACAATTTTGTACGCGGATTTTTGTTTGTTGTAAATTTGTAATAAATCGGGTGGATTCGGCCGTATCTGTTTCGTTATTTTTGTTGGATCGTGTTGTTCGGCCTTCAGCAAATTTTCATCGCCCACACCCCTCTACCTTAGCCTTACTGCAGCTACCGGAGCAGGAAGAGTGCGTGCTCACATCTCCATCGGTACCGACCGCGATCGATTAACAATTAATCGGCTGGCGCCCATAAAATGTTAAAAATTAAGCGGTCGAGGAGTACGCCGTTGGTGGCCCAAAAATTGTAGATTCGGGAAAAATTGCGGTCACAGTGTATAAGGATTATTGAAATGTTTTCATTATCTGGCTACTGGACGCTAATGACTACTATGTGAATGGCTGCGCTGCGCCTTACTTGCTGTACATGATGAATAACAAATTAAGTGAGAATAGGCTTCGTTAAAAAATAAATGACTTCAGGTTGATGTCTCAATAATCACCAATGTATCAATAATCAAAAGCGTGTGTTTTGATTATAGCATCCGGATCTACGACAAAAAAATTAATATTCGATACGTAACTAACGATTGTTGATTAGCGATTGATTGTTGGGATTTTAGTTGTTGGTGGGAGGGAGATCTTTACTTTATTTGTTTTATTAAACAAACATCGTAACGATCCCATGGGTGGATCCTCTTGTAGTGACCTCCATGTGGTGGGACCTGGGAAATTAATGCTGCGTTATGATTTACCGGAAAAATATTTACCAACGTCATGTACTAACATTATCATCGGCATCGTTAATTTGCAAATTGCTGCAATTCTTCAATTAAAAAAATGATACAAATATAAAATTTAACGCATTGGAACAGCGAGCGCGCAAAGCGCGGGAGCCATAACAACCCGGTAGTAAAATATAAACCGATTAAAGGACGGGGTTTTGTGATCTATTACCGGTAGTGGAGGTTTCGAGGATTTTGCCCTCCACCCGGAAATTTCTCTCACAGGTAATATACAATGAAGGGCTTGCGTGTGTCTATTACCTAAAAAAACTGCAGGATTAAAAGGAAAATTTACAGAAATACCGAGAGGGCAAATAAAAAATTCAGCGGGTCAACAATTTAACAAGCTATATGATTAATTTCGTTCTTAAAGCGCAAATCAAGGCTTATCTCCGCAAAAGTGTTAACAAATCAGACGAAAAGGCGTTTGCGCAGCTGAAATTGTAAACAGAATTTACATTTAATGAAGCAAATAAAAATTCCAATTAATTGTAATATTATGTTTTTCTTATTAAACAGATTGCAAAAAAGAATGGAATATTCATAGACGTGCATTATTATAGGTTATTACGTGATAAAATCTTCAAAAATATATATCCTTTGAGTCGAAAGATATACAGCCGAGGTCTCCAAGATTTTTTGAAAATAATTGTATCAAATAAAAAAATGTCCAACGGAGCGAAATTATGTTTTTCTACGTTGAATCGATTTTTAACATGCCTAATGTGTTAAATGAGTTATGGACTATTCTTTTTTTAAAGTATGATATAAAACCAATGCATTCCACACCTAATATTTCCCGATATCCATATCCAATGCAGAGACACATTGTAATTTTTCGTTTTTCAATAATTGATCATTTTGCTTCCTCATAGAGGAAGCTTTGTGATGGTGAAAAAAAAATTCGAGATTTTGATGAAAACGTGTTCAGAATGTTCCAAAACATCGCAAAATCACATTTAGAAAAAATGTCCGGATGTATGTGCGTGCGTGCGTGCGTGCGTGCGTGCGTGCGTTGAAATTGAAATTTTCGTATCGCTTCTTCATAAAAGTTGAAAATTGAAATTTTCGTATCGCTTCTTCATAAAAGTTGAAAATTGACATTTTCGTATCGCTTCTTCATAAAAGTTGAAAATTGAAATTCGCGACGCTTCCTCTATGAGCCAAAAATACAGACAATGCTTCCTCATAGAAGAAGCATCGCGAATTTCAATTTTCAACTTTTATGAAGAAGCGATATGAAGATTTCGATTTTCAGCTTTCATGAGGAAGCGATTTGAAAATTTCAATTTTCAACTTTATGAGGAAGCGATATGAAAATTTCAATTGTCGACTTTATGAGGAAGCAATACGACAATTTAAATGTTCAACTTTATGAGGAAGCGATATGAAAATTTAAATTTTTTTATTTAACGATTGTTCGATGAAGGATCGTTACATTTTTTTAGAATTATGTTTCAGTTTAAACGTGTACCAAAATATGAAAAAAGTTTCACTCGTATTAAGAGGAGTCGGCCTCAAAGATGTCCGAATTGGGATGGAATGTTCTATATACAGAGGGATTCAGGAAGTTTTTCACATACTTTGCTGGCAGGTAGTTGGTCGTAATGTGAGCAAAGTTACAAAGACGTTTTAGAAAATTCGCAATAGTTAATTAGTTATAAGCATTATAAATTTGAATTAACGGACGAATCAGAACGAAGTATTCTGGCGTGCTGAAGTGCACAAAATGTTCGTGCGGAGGTCTGGCACATTGGACGGGACGCACCTCCTGTCATGTGACAGGTTCTGCGACACTAGGCAAGACACCGGGAGAAACAGTGGGGAAGACAGCGCTAAAGACATCAGCGGAGACTGCAGGTAACTCTCTCCATGTCAGATGAGAGTAGGTGCGTCTTGACCTATGTTGCCAGATCTCCGCAAGGACATTACGAGCGCCCCAATGCGGCAAAATGCTTCCCCAGATGGAAGCATATATAAATTATATAATATATAAATATATACTCGAGCATATATAAATTATATACAGCATATAAAGCGGCAATAAGTTCTATATCCGTCATATATCTCTCATATACCCACTAGATATATGATGGATCTATATGTTATATATAAATAATATATCCAGCATTTATGAAAGATATATCCCTAATATATAATCGTATATATACATTTTATATAATCATATACATGAATTGTATGTCATATATCCAACTATAGTATATCTATATATGTATATTATATATCATCCCTAGGACTCGCAAGTTCGTATTGTGGTTAAATTTTTCGAGAGACCGAGAAAATGTCATGACTTACGATGCACAGTAGTAATCTAAAAAAGTATCCTTTCAGAATAGAAGTATGCAAATTACATTTTTGTACGGCCTGTCTCGTAAAAAATGACGTCGAACAAAAACTCCCTTGCGTGACCAATGAATTTATACGCCTATTTTCACGAAATTGGAGACCGAACCTTCTTGACTACGTAGAGTACATGAGAAAACAAAGATTTTTTATAGACCATATTTTTTTTACTTGGAGTTATCAGAGATTTTTTTCTTTTATTTCTAAAACTTATCAATTCCCAACAGACAATGTACATCAAACTCAATAACGGATCTGTATTCAACTTGGGAGGCATTAATTAAAACAGTTGGATTTCATATATTTTTACGAATCATTGGTATTGATCTATTCGCAACAAATTTTCAGCTACAGAGCTTATTTCTGGCAAGAAATAGTAAATCTCAAGGTATTATGAAGATTGAATTAGGTATAAATTAGAGTATGCGTCATCATTGGATGGCGTTTTGAATTTATAGAAACCCTCAGTTGAATTAATTTTTTAATTCCTTCGACTCATAAAGTTCATTCTATAAACCGATACATTACAGAATATGCATAATTATAGAAAAAGCTTTGTGAAAACAAAAAAAAACTATATACAAAAAAAATTACATATAAAAAAAAAGCAGCGTTGAGAAAGTTTTTTTGCGTATTTTCGAATAAATTAGTTAAAATTCTTCAGTTAAAACTTATGACTAATCTGTTAGCATCTACCGCGAAAAATATATAAGATTCGACATTCTTATTCTCAAGAACTGAATAGTCGACTGGATATCGTCGTAGTCTACAAATCGCTAGGTTCCAGGTTCAAATCTCCACCGGGGGCCAATAATTTCAAAATATTTTTTTCAGGATATAATTTATATGAAACGATAAAGTGTGTCTCCAATGTTGACAAATAGGTGAGAAATTACTGGTTAAATTTACTGCAAATAATATTTTGAATAATTTACGAAATACCTAAACTATATATTACAAGAACATTTATCATGTATAAGGAATCTATGAACGAGATACAAATAACATATCTTTGATATATCTGTCATATATATCTTCTCAACTTCTCCATACATCCTGGATATACATTGTATATATTTTGCAAATATGATGGAAATATACCATCGGCAAAAAGTTCTGAATCTCGGATACACGAGAGATATATACCAGATGTATAATATGCATCTATTATATATCCCACATATATATATCATATATCCTAAAATATATTTCGGAATATACTTTATTTCTATGGGGGTCTGATTGGTCCGTTCATGCAATTTTATAATCCTTATAACTAATTAACTATTGCGAATTTTCGAAAACGGCTTTGTAACTTTACTCACATCACGACCAACTACCTGCCAGCAAAGTATGTGAAAAACTTCCTGAATCAACCTGTATGTCATTTACACTTTTCGATGTACAATCGAAACATTTAAAATATAAAATTAACATATTTTTGCATATGTTTCAATATTATAGACATGTCATCGAAATTGTATAAACCGTATGAACAATATATATACGATTTATAACAAAATATATTAAAACAAGTATTTTACAGCGTATATAAACTTCAAGCATACAATCTTTTATATCCGAAATATACAATTTTTCGGAGAAATATATTAAGTATAAAAATAATACTTTATTTTCACACCTTGTGAAGTAAAATTTTATCGGATACTCGTGCGAAAAACGTTTTCTGAACTCGTATAATTGCAACACTCGCCTTCGGCTCGTGGTGCAAACTCACACTCGTCAGGAAAAGTTTTTTCGCACTCGTATCGAAATGTACTATTATTTCCATGGGGAATCCCTGTAATACTAAAATTAGGCGGTCTCGACGTCAAGTACTTAAAAAAATTTAAGCGATAAGCGAAAAATTTGAGCGATGAGCGATATCATCAAGACGCTACCAAGTAGTTATACTCCAATATGCCGGAAGTAATTCTTTGCACTCAATTATCTCAGAAAGAAAGCATCGGATCGAAATGGTCATAACATTTTTACTATAAAATGCCTACCCAAGCTTTTCAACGCGCCTAGTTACGATCAAAACCCTTCGGTGGATCCTGAGATATGAAGATCGTGATCAGCGATCGATCCAAAATGTTTCGATTGTGCGTGAGTTAACGCGGTTATTTTCGGTCGCCTCGATCTTGGCAACGAAGCATCACATCGAAATTTCAAGAACACTTTTACGATATAATTCCGACCCAAGCTTTCCAATGCGCCTAATTACGATCATAATCGTCCAGCAGTTCCCAAGATATGATGAGGCGAACCTGAAATACGGGTGTGAGGTGAGTTAAGCAGGGAGTCTCGCTGCGCGCTGACTTCGCATAAGTTCGACAACAATAAGAGAAAATTGCAAGTACTTCTTGATGGTGTAAAAATCTGAAAAAATTTTGAAAATAATAATTGCAAAATGTTATTAACAAATTCATCAAAAAATTAATTGGTTAACAAATTACCCGGTAACAAAACTTTTTTTTATGAAAATGATTCGTTAATTTTTCTGAATACGTATGAATTTTTTCAGATTTTTATCTAATCGTTGATTTTTTATTTCTTTTATAGAACAAAAATCAACGATTAGATAAATTTTGTCAATATTGTTTTTTAAGTAAAGGAACGATATTGTCGGTAAAAAATGGTTACTAAATATCCCTGTAATACTGAAATTATCTTGGTAGTTATATTATATCTTGATAGAAGCGACGCACTTGCGTGTCGACGGGAAGATATCGCCCTACACATTTCGTGTCAACTCAGCCCAACTTGCATACTTTTGTGACCATTTCGCGGGGTATGATATTGTGGTAAAAGTGTTGTAGAAATTCCGAGCGCATGCTTGTTTTCAAGTATTATCGATCGAAAAAGTTCCCTTGCGTATAAGTACACGGTAGCTTCTCCCTTAAAAAAAAGTTTTTTTAAGTTATTAAGTTAACGACATGTGAAACGACTCAGTCGGTAACTAAAATCTGTAATGAATGCGATTTAGAGACCGAAGACTTTTCGGGAAAAAGCAAAGCATTAGCGGATGGACAATTTAAAACCGCGTCCGATTATGCTTCCGTTTTATTCGAAGCGTTAACCGGTTTTAAATGGCATTGATTCAGAAAATGCATATATGTCGCTCGCACTCATATGTCACGTGGTACATCTTTCACATAGCCTTAAGAGACTTGTACCTTGCGAATCCAATAATCGATACAAAAAAATCAAATACAGAAACTGTTAGCAATAATTTGTTCTTCTAGAAGAATTACGACCAGAAGTTTTTGTCGGCTTTGTTTTGCATAAATAAAGAACTCTGAAAGTTGCGCTGCGTTTACGTTTGTACTATTCGTATTTAAAAGTAAATGGATCGAGTCAAAAGGTTAGTCTGGATAAGGTGGAATGGCTCGAACGTTTAATGTTGGAACACTGAGACTTACTTGGAGACGGTGGCAAGACACAAAGCGTCCGGTGATGCCGTAGAATATTTTCTTGCATCTTCGTGCCACTCTTTAAAAAGGTCCAACGGGTCGTTCGACTTGATTTCTATACGGGCAAGATCTGACAAGTCTGACTGAAGAGTACCTTTGCCATGTTGAGAAACGGTTGTCGAACTCAATTGTATTCCATTCATCTTTGCGGTGGTCTGTTAGAAATGCCTTATTATCTGAATAATTCTCGAAAATCGCATGATTATCAAGATTTATGTGTATACTTATTGACGCGCGAATTCGATGAATGATGAACAAATTTAAAGACCGTTATATCTTCCCTCAATTTCCATCTGAACATAAATATTACTTTTTGTGAATAGTCAAACTTTTACAATCGAACAGAATATCCGTTTTGAAAAACAATATTGATGCCGCAAAAATTAATCGGTATTTCAGATTAATGAGTCTGTTTTATATACCCGTGAGAACATATCAAATGATAAAGGGAAACCCAATTTTTCAGTCAACCCGATACCCCGCTTGACGATCTCGGTCAGTTCTGCAAGCACCATTATCGTAGTATTATACATAGTATTATACACACGCGGTTGTCGGTTTCAATGACTGAACACGCGTCTCAAAATAGATAGCGACGACAAGAATAAAGTAGGTCGGTCTTCGTTACAAATCTGACATGAATTTATCATCAATCTTCGAATTTATGCTTACCATATTTTTTATCGCAACTGCTGAGATTCTCGTTGGTTTCGGAAGACGTTTCGGGTTCAGTGGTCTGCGGTATCAATTTCACTTGGGCGGTACGAATTCACGCGGTCGATGCCACTGTACCAGCACGACTGAGACTCGACTTTTCATTCACACACGTAGACGTGTGAGCAAGCCTTTTCTAGGCCTCCCACCATGCACGCGCTACAGCTCTCCGTATTGGACGGTCATATATTTCTCAAGTTTAACGGAACAATACTATACTTAATTTTTTACCGTTTTCAAAACCTTTCAACCCGCAAAATGGCGACGCTGAACCTTCGAAAAATTAATGATCACTGCGTATGAAGATAGAATTATCTAAAATTAAAAAATCTTCATCACACACCGGAAAACACACGCATTCGCCGTTTGTGTTTTCCGGTTGACGTCCGGTCAACTTGCTTGACGTCCGGTTATAACAGTCCAATTTCACCTTCATTTAAAAAATGTCGGTGATATTTTTCTGTCGCAACTTGAGTGAACTTTCGTGATTTCTTTCGATTCCTCACAACTTCGTTTCCCTACGAGGTGTTTCAATGATTTGACGTGTGAATAGCCCGTCGGTACTTTTACATAAGGTACTGCACTATTTCTTCTAGCTGCAAGCTCCTCATGGTCGACCGATGCAACGATTAAATGGGTGTAGTGATGTGCCAAGAATTGATAAGCATGTACAAATAGAGATTTTCTTTATTATACCTACGCAATAACAATATATATTCAGACTAATATATACTATATTGATGGAGAGACAGTACATCGAGCGAGCGAAATGTGATGGTTTAATTTTAATGTGGTAACGATCGGCAGACCCTTTACAGGAGCTCGTTTTTTTTCAACGCTTTCCAGCATTTCAACCCTTTAATAAATTAATTTTTAACAGCGATCGCGGTACGCGACTCGAACTCATTCTATATACAAACGCATGCGCGGTAATTACATTACTATATAAGTCAACAGTCGTGGCCGTGTGATTAGAATTTCTTCCAGTGCGAAATACACTTTAGAACAATAACATTCTTTACTTCTAAATTGTATATAGATATCGATTAAATAGTTCTGTTGCTATGTATCAAGGATATTAATGTACTGAGAGTAAAGGATAAATGGGAGTATGTAAGTGACAAGTGTCACAAAAGTGTCATCGCCAATGTCAGTGTTCTGAGAATATGATGTTGACTTCTTCTTGGCCTTTCTATTACCCATACTTTCCTAAGTCAGTACACTATATTCTAGAACAGTATTTATTGGGCATACTGCGACTGAAAGCTTTCAATTGTTTTCAATCATTCCATTTGAATATAGATAACCGATTACGCACTCACTTCTTAATAAACAACATCTCAACATCATTGAACATAGTAAGTCAATTTCATTCATACTTAGTACTTGTCAAGAAATAGTGTTCGACATATTGAACTGGACGTTTATGTACTTTTTATCATCTTACTACAAATCGTCAAAAAACGGCCGTTCGTCTTTAATCTTTTCAGGGTTAATGTAAAAAATTTCAAATAGAGATTAATCGTTCCCGTAATGTATTTTCAATGCTTTAGTGTATACTCAAGAGGTAAATATAATGGTCAAGAGAAATATCCTTGAGAAAAAGTGCATCTTCAACTATATTTTTTTAATTTCACTATGGACAGAAACATACCATGAAAAAAATGTTAAATGAATCCTATAGGGCAAAATAGAAATCATCATGCTACGGTCGATTTTAAAGTCCGTTGCTAAACGTTTCCCTACGGTGACATGATTTCATGAAGTCGGAACTACGAATATTGAAATGTAATTATTTTCAATTGACGCCAGCAAAATGTCGTATATTCTGGTATAATACAGTTTCTCACATTAAACTGCGTTACGAAACGAAACGTTTGCCTTGTACTGAGAGAGTAGGATCGGGAGCGTGATTGAAAACTAAGAATAGCTCACGAATCTCGAAATGAACAACAAGCGAGATTCGGCCTCGAAGACGCCAGCGAGCCTTCAGCAATTCCATGTGAACGCGTAATCCTCTTCACATAACATCCAAGATAACACGTAACGACTAATAAGTATACCAGCTTATATGTTCTATTCTCATTAATATATACGAAGATATGTCCTTCACTTAAAGTGAACATTTTATCCAATGGTAAATTGCCCAGTTCTGGTCGCGTATGCAATTGAACAATTCAATATTCATTAATTTTACACACAATGCTCCAATATGAATTTCTTCGAGCAGACGATGGCGTTATTGAAAATTATTTTTGCCATCTACACTAAATTATATTGAGCTTATGATAAGTTGGTCCAATCAATGTTCGATGATATTTGCTCATTAGACGAAGTTTTCATCTATAATTTTTCGAGCAGGTGGCTCAACAACATTACATGATTTGGATTTCGCTTCAGATTTACCACATATTCTCTCATAAAATCGAACATATTTTGGTGATCATTCGATAGACTATTGTTTTCAGCTGATGGTAGATCGGATCCACGCGATGTTAGAAGATACTTGATCGTAGAGACGTGGTCGCTCCGTACCAGTTTTCGAACATGCTATTCTCCAACTGGCTACACCAGTTAATGCCCATCTTCTGCCATCACCCAGGAGACAAAGCATCGGACTTCCAGCAAGTTCTTCCTCCTGGAAATAGAAAAAAATTAAATAATGTAATGAGACTTTTTGGGGACAAGATGTGTACTTGATACGAATACCAGGCAACATTGAACCATAGTGGAATTAGGTGAATTATTTATTATATCTCTATGACCTAATACATATATTTATTATGATGACAGAAAAGAGTTGTTTGTGCATCCATCTTTAGTAGTCTTACGACTCCTCTCCCAGATTCACGCAGTTTAACCAATATTTTTTAACATTGGCATATTGGAATGAATCCCGTAAATGGACTAAATGTTCTGAACGATCTTCCACTTTTATACACTTGGTAATATAGCTACGTACTACGATAAACGTCGATTTTTCAGGTGGCTTATCATGTTTCCTAGAACCATCTCCACGTGTACTGATTTATCTAAGCACCCTGGGTCAATGTTTCCTTATATCCGTTTTAAGCCTTAGGCGGCCTTCCAGACGGGTGTAAATTTCTTTAATGACACATTCGACCCTTTCACTGCATTCCCAAAAGAGTCGTAACGCTTTCTGCGGACACTTTTAGCTTAGAGAATTCCACTGAAGACATTTCCACATCAAGATATCAATTGAATTTGCACATTGCTTGCAATTTTTTTAACACCATACGCATATCTTATTAGAAAGTTGTTTTACGAATTTTGATTTCCACTTAGAGGAAGCTTCGATGTCTTAGAAATATTGTTGTTAGGGATTTCATGTCAACGTGCGCCTAACATTCCGAAACACCAAATTCTCATTAGAACAAATGTGTCTGCATGCAACATGTTCGAAAAATTAAGAGCCCTGTAATATGAAAATGGCGTGACCTGCCCAACCTGAAATTTATCATGCAGGTAGGGCAAATGTGTAGGTAAATACACATCACTGTTCAAGTGCTTTCACTGTTCAAGGCTTTCACTGTTTCAAGTTTTTGTGCAATTTCAATTTTATCAAAAAAATCCTGTGACTCTTATCATTTACATTTCACGCGAAAATTTAAAGATGTATTTTTAAGTGTCAAACGTCTCAACAAGGTGGAATGAAACGTTAGAATAAATTTTATTATGTCCTATGAAATTAATCGTAAAATTAGTATGTGTGCTTTTCCGGCCAAAAATCCAAGATAAAGGTATTCAATAAATATACATAATATTAAATGTTATTTTTTCATTGAATATTCAATTAAAAGTCATATATATCCGAATGCTAATAAAATCACAAGGTAGTTCCGATTTTTTTACCCAATAAATGAGGTTCCCGCAAATTGTCTAATTTAGATATTAAATAAATTAGTGAGCAAAGGATGTTTTTGATGTCGTAATGACTTTATAAGTAATTATCTATGTATTATGAATTCATTCATTCTCCCACGATCAGTATGCTCGTATTAAATAGAAACCATTAAAAATATCGTAGAATCAAAATTTCTGCTAGCTGCCTAATACGTCAACACTGTTTGGAGCATACGTATAAAAGCATCATTCACTTACACTGCAATCGTCGGTCGAGTAAGCCGCCTCCGTGCAAATTCCGTTGACCGTTGCAATACTGATGTTTTCACATCTCTCCATTGCACTATGCCTCAGCTCTACCCGTTGCAATAGATCACCTGCGAATTCAAGCAAAGTAACGTCAAAGTTTCATAAAATTGTCAGCGTACGTAATTAACTTTGCATGTGCGTAAAGTGAAGGAAAAGTATGCCACTGCCGCTATGCAATATTACCAGAACCTTATATAAGAAGACCAGTCACAATCGACCCTTCACTTCCACAAACGAGAATTTTTATGCAATGCGTATACGGGATAATCCACGTGATACGTATATGGGGTATTCCATCTCAATTTAGCAACCCTCCGGCCGAACCTTTTCCAATTCGGGGAAACATTTTTTTGCCCGTTTCCTTATAATTTACAACCGAAACATTTTGTAATAAGTTCGATGTTCAGTGGTCACCCAAATTAAACAATACTGTCCATCATCAGTAATTCGACGAGGTCGAATCTTGAGGACTAATGTTTCTACTGTCGAGTTATCCGATAGGACCATTATGTATGTATGTATTTTTGTTTGTGGTTGGTTCTAGTCTGCCACTCAGAGATAGCGTAAGACCATACGACAACGTTCAATAACTTTTTTTTTAGCAAACTTATACATTTTCGTGAAAACCAATGACAATTTGTGTATTATGTAGAGACCTGAAGCTACATATAGGACCATTATGTTGAGCATAGATGCGCGTGTGTGTGCGCGTAGGCGTTTGTCGGTGCGTGTATCGGTGCTTGTGCTGGTGTGCAGGTTCGCAAAAATACAGTCTTACCAAAGGAACACAGTACTTTTGTTCTATTTTAAATAGACTTTTAACATGCTAAAATTGTTCGGAACATTGCGGACTACTTCTCCTTTTTAAGTTATATTCATTCGAATCCATGGCACCCCTGATCCTTCTAGATACAACCATCCAATGGAAGGATGCAGAGTTATCTTACATTGAAGATTCTTACTTTTGCTTCCTCAGAGGAAGCTTTGCGTTCGTGAAATTTTTTTTCGAGTTCTTCGTGTAAACGTGTTCAGTATATTCCAATACGTCGAAGAATCACGTTTACAACAAATATCTGGATGGATGCGTGTTTTAACGAGGCAAAAAATTGCATTAATGAGGACAATTCGGAATTTATATACGTAGTCGCCTGGCGTAGCTCGGTGGTTAGAGCAATCAACCTGCAATCGAAAGGTCTTGGGTTCGAATCCCGCCGCAGTACGCCCCGCATTTTTTCCGGATTGTCTGAATTTGTTCGCTATAGTATGTGTCAAGCCTGTAAAATTCAACAGTCTATAACTGAAGAACATCTTTATCAATGGGTTAAAATTTGGCATGCATATGGAGTAGGTGCGTACCTCTGTTTGTTAAAATATATGCAATCATTGAAACATTCGTTCAGATTTATCCAGATTTGAAATTTTCGAAAAAAACTGTGTCTCGCGCTGTAGCCTTCGCAAATTTTGAGTTATTGGGCTGAAACCTTCTACAAAAGTAGACTAACATTAAACAATATTCGCTATTGAATTTAGTAAGAATCGGTTGAGGTGTCTCGGTTTTGTAACATTTTCAATTTTTTGAAAACAGTATATTGCGATACTAGTTCGTAAAAGCGGACTTTCTGCGAAGGTTGGGAAGTGTCTGCACGAGCCGGATGGAGCGCTACAATGGCACGAGGCGCAGCCGAGTGCTGTTGTAGCGCGAGAAACGGCGAGTGCTGCCACTTCACAATCGCTGTCGGGAGACCGCTTTTACGTACTAGTATCGCATACTATTTTGCGTAACGAACGCAGGAGAAGCGCTACTCCGTGCCTGCTGATTATGGCGCTGCGAGCAGCGTGCAATAATTTCCAGAAATCGCAAGCAGAAGTAAATCGCACGCAAAGGAGCCGATCTGCGCATGCGCCGAGAAATCGTTAAACTCATGGCTGCAAAGCGCCGCCTAAGCCACTTTCGGCAGGCGCGAGAAGTTGCGCTTTTCATGCATGAATTACATAAATATTGTTTTCTCTATGGCTCTTATGATTTTTTAAAAAGATATTTGCCTAAAAAATTTGACATAAATAAATTATTATGGATCCATGTTTTATAAAATTTTATAAAATTTAAAATTAAAATAAAATGAGTACCTCACAATAGACGCACGTATTCGTTTCAAATATTCAGGTAAAAATTAAGGAAAATAAGAGGCAGTTTCGTGATCCGTGCGAAAAATATACCAGACGATAGTGACGAATTTACGAATAACGAACATCTTTTATAGAGAATTTTTACATAAAAAAATACATAATCATGAGCTTCAGAATCTTCGGAGCCGCCCCTACACTTCATTGTCCTTCTTATTTCACATCATAATTAAAAACTGTATTAACATTATCATTGGGTTATAAAAATATTTTTTTGGCTGCATAGAGACTTGGCTTTCATAGGTATGGAAAAATGGTGCCAAGTAATTTGCTCATTTATTAGAGGATAGAAATCGATTAACGAACTTTATCATAGGGAAAGCTATGCCCGAAATTGTAATAAATAATTAAGTGCAAATTACTTCGCACCATTTTTTATTATTTTCTATTTTCACTTATTGGTTGCTGTAATGAGTACGCAACAAGCACCAAAACAATAACGTTTCCGTTTGAACTCATATGGAAACAGGTAAAAGTTACTTCGAATTGAACTGATCAATGAACTGAGGTGGAATTCCCTATGTGCTTCAGCATTTCTAAAGTCTTACGCAATAATCACTTACTTCGAAGGTTACTGTGCATCACAGCGATATAACGATTTGCAAGATTTATTCGTTATTCGTTGATTACGTTTTGTATATATCTGTACGCGCTTGTTTTAGATTTTGTGTCTGATCGGTCTAAATAATATACCGACGGCGTGGCGTCTATTACTAAATTATTTTGAAGCTGCAGACAAAAATCTAAGTATGGAAATAATTTTTAATTTCTATTTCGAGTCTAGAGACTTTCGAACGACGAGAAGGTCGATATGATATAAGCGATCGAATAGCGTTCGGTAGCGGTGAAATTGTACCGATGAAGACACGCACAGGTGTGAGAGTTACGCGTTGAGTCGGCCTCTTTTTCTCCGGGGACATCGGGTTGTCAACAGGGTCTCTCGTGTGTGACGGATAATACGTGAACGAAGAGCGAAAAGCCTCAGGTCGAACGCCGCAGATTGCGCCTGGCCAGCCGATCAAGATCGATTTATAAATTTCCACACCAACCCTGCGAGCCTCGGAGATACAGAAAGGGCCAACGTGGAAGCCTGCTCTCTCATAAGTTGAGTACAACAAGCCCCTTCCGGGGTTGGAGCCCCCGCGGGGCTCGGTTGAGCGGCTCTGCCCCCCAAACCCCCCGAAAAATGTCCCGAAGGGAGATTTTTAAGGCACTCACGGATTTGAACGCTCACGCGCTTCGCGCGCGCACGAGCTGTTCGCACGAGCTGTTCGCACGGCGCGCTTCGGGGGAGAGCGGGGTAAAATGGGACAGTGGAGTAAAACGGGACAGTGAGGGCAAAACGCGATTTTTCAATCATTTTTGGATGCCCCATTTTGTGCTAACGATACATCCGGATTTTCAAACCCGTTTTGCCCCACGAACCATCATCGCCGCCATCCAAAAATTATTGGAAAATTGCGTTTTGTCCCATTATCCCGTTTTGCCCCGCTATGCTACTTTGCCCCGCTCTCCTCTACTGATTCCGCGTGGGCCTTGATCACTTCGGGGCGGCGCTGGCGTCTTTCTCACGCCCGAGGGTCTAGCCGATCCCTCGCGTGCGAGACCGACGCCAGCGCCGCCCCGAAGAAAAAGTTTCTATTTTGACAGTTATAATTGCAAGTGTATTGTTTGACATATTTTAATAATTATTGTGTGTGAGTGATAAAAAAAATATTATTTGTGAATTATCGTGGAGATCTCTAAGTGTGTAAAGTGGAATTTTTATAGAATTTTTAAATGTGATATGTGTAAAGTGTACGATGATTTTTGTGAAAAAAATAATTACGTTAAAACGTTTAAAAGTATTAAAAAAGTGATAATCATCACAGAATATAATTGTATAATAGGATATTATCTATCTATTTTTGTCATTCGTGTCATCCAGACCTTTATTGTATTTATGTTTTACTTATTTTAAAGTCGAAAAAAATTATGACACATAACCTCCCAAATAGATATTGTAATAAATTTTTGGCAAAATATTATTTACAGTTATCTAAATGGGTCCAAATTTGGTAGGCTACATGGTAAGGTCATAGCGAATGAAGACTGCGAAAGATATGTGAATTGGTTCACAAGTTTTGAAGATTGAGCATGACACGGATGTTCAATGCGCAAACTTTGAAACTAAAAACGAGATATTTTAGAGTAATTTATAATTAATTTGTTTATAACATTGTTATTAATCTTTTAAATGGTTTCAAATTTTCAGGACTTCATGTTAGGAATATTCAGAAACTAACGCCGCAAGGTATAATGAAATTCGTTCACCGGTATTGAAGATGGAACATGACACGGACGTCCGACCGACTAAAAGATTTATAAAAGGTAATTTTTTTAATTTTTTAACTATAATGTTAAAAACATAAACTTATATTTATTTTATTGGTTTCAGATTCTCCAGGATGTTTGTCAACGATACAACCAAACTACGCAGCAAATTTTAGCTGCGTTGGTTGATTCGTTGCGAAGAAATACC
>JAPYZC010004133.1:1713-12493 GCA_030522665.1 Ichneumoninae sp. A BG-2022a
TTTTTTTATTTTTCTTTTTTTTTTTTTTTTTTTTTTTTTTTTTTTTGGATCTCCTAAATCTCACGAAACTCAAGTATATGCAAGATATATCCGAAATATATTAAATTTGCGATATTTTTTAAAAATAAGATTATTAACACGATTAATTAATCAATTGCATAAATTGCTGAGATGACAGGACATAATATATACGTCGCACGATTTTTTTTTTCGGGGTCTGGCAAACCCCATGGAAATCAAATATTTTATTTTATTACCGACACATTCGAAAAAAATTAAACTAACGGGTTTTTTTTTTTGGGTCTCCCCTAAATCTCACGAAACTCAAATATATGCAAGATATATCCGAAATATATTAAATTTGCGATATTTTTAAAAAATAAGATTATTAACACGTTTAATTAATCAATTGCATAAATTGCTGAGATGATACGACATAATATATTCGTCGCACGATTTTTTTTTCGGGGTCTAGCACACCCATAAAAATCAAATATTTTATTTTATTTTGTTGCCGATACATCCGAAAAATATTAAATTCCGTGGTTTTTTTTTCGGTTCTCCTAAACCCCGCGAAAATCAAATATATGTAAGAGATACATCCGAAATATCTTAAATTTGTCATTTAAAAAAATACTATTACTAATAAAATTAATAAATCAAACGCATAAATTGCTGAATGTTCGAGGACGTATATTTAAAAAAAATATTTTATTTCTTTCGAATAAAATATATTTCATATTTACAAAAAAAAAAAAAAAATCGACAGATGTCCGCGTGTAATTTTTTCCACGCGGAGGGGATTAAGCTTGGGCAGTCTTTTTTAATCTCGAACGAAATTGGTGTACAAGAGATACATATTTTTTTTCTTTTATTTCAAACGCAATAAAGCCGGGGAGTTCCGTTCGTTTTTCGATTGGCACTCATCGTGGCTCAGGCGCGGGCTCTCCGGTACATCCGAGATTTAACCGAATTGACAATCGCGAAACGGGGAAACCTACTCCACACCCGACAGGTTGCAACGCGACCGGCTTCGATCCGCTCGACCTGCGCTCTGTTGGCTTTTCTCATTTCGCAGACGCGTTCGCGCGCCGCTCGCGCTATTTGCAATGTAAATATTCTCGAACGCGCGCGGGACGATTCTTGCTCGAGCCCTTCCGGACATTTACATCTCGACGGCTCGCGCACACCGGCACGGTATTTATTACGAATGCATAAGCGCGAGAGGAAGTACGAAAATTTTCCGCGAAATCCCGAGGAGCAAACAGAGACGAGATACCGGAAGGGAAAACGTCGCCCGGCTGCGCGCGCAGCCGCGACTCGAACGAGAGCCGGTAAGAAACGGCCGGCCCGCTCGCGACGCCGAGAATCCCCGAAGAAACGAGGAACTCGCGCGATATGCACGTTGAATTGTCTCCTCGTTGTCATCGGCGCACCCGAAAATATTTTTTTGGTCGGAATTTTGATTTTTTTTTTAATTCGCCTAAAAGTAGTCGTAAAAGTTTAAAATTGAAATTTTCGTATGGCTTCCTTATAATTGTTGAAAATTGGAGTTTTCGTATTCGCTTCTTCATAAAAGTTGATACTTAAGGGGGGAGTCTCGCTGCGCGCTGGCTTCGCATAAGTTCGACAACAGTAAGAGAAAATTGCAAGTACTTCTTGATGGTGTAAAATCTGAAAAAAAATCATGTGTACTAAAGGTACTGAGAAGATTAATTTTGCATAATAATAATTGCAAAATGTTATTAACAAATTCATCAGAAAATTAATTGGTTAAGAAATTACCCGGCAACAAAACTTTTTTTTTTATAAAAATGATTCGTTTATTTTTTTTGAATACGTATGCATTTTTTCAGATTTTTAAGTAATCGTTGATTTTTTATTTTTTGTTATAGAACAAAAATCAACGATTACTTAAAAATCTGAAAAAATTCATACGTATACAGAAAAATAAACGAATCATTTTCATGAAAAAAAAGTTTTGTTGCCGGGTAATTTGTTAACCAATTAATTTTTTGATGAATGTGTTAATAACATTTTGCAATTATTATTATGCAGTACCTTTACTATACATGATGTTTTTCAGATTTTTGTCGAACTAATGCGAAGTCAGCGCACAGCGAGACTCCCTCCTTAAAGTTTTCATACCGCTTTCTCATCAAAGTTGACAATAAAAATTTTCATATGGCATTAACGTTGAAAATTAACATTTTGCTATCGTTCTCTCAAAAAAGTTTTTATATCGCTTCCACATAAAAGTTGAAAAGTGAAGTTTTTACATTGCTTCTTCATCAAAGTTAAAAATTGAAATGTTCATATCATAAAAGATGAAAATAAAGTATTCATATCGCTTCCACATAAAAGTTGAAAAATGAAGTTTTTACATGGCTTCCTCATAAAAGCCGAAAATTGAAATTGCACATCGCTTACTTATAATTCTTATAACGTTCCTTTATTCGCAAAGCTTCCAGTACGAGGAAGCCTCAAAAATACAGAAAATGTTTTCTCTCAGAAGAAGCTACGCGAAAAAAGGAATATTACGAGAAACCGATAAGAAAATTTCAATTTTCAACTTTTTTCTCCAGGAATGTTGCAATCGGTTTATAATCTCATAAACAAAAAATGTTTGCAAAATATCGGTATTATGAATAACTTCATGATTTTTTTTAACTAAAAAAATTTGACCAAGAGAGGAACATACGAAAATTTTCCGCGAAATAGCGAAGAGCAAATAGTGTCGAGACAGCGGTAGGGAAACGTCGACCGGCTGCGCGCGCAGCCGGTAACTGTTCCGCGACCGCAACGAAAGCCGGCAACAAACGTCTGTCCCGTTCGAGATACCGAGAATCCCGGAGAATCGTGAACCTCGCTACGACATGCAGATTCAATTGTCTCCTCGTTTCTCTGTGCGGCCTCTACGACCGGATAAATTATTCGTAGTCTGCGTTCGTTGTAATCAACGCGCTCGAAAATATTTTTGTCGTCCGACATTTTTATTTAAATAATAAATTCCGAAATCAGTATACAATTTTAACCCTTTGAAACCTTGAATATCTCGTAAAATAAAAAAAAACTTGCCTGCGGAACAAAAACAAATTATTACAGTTGCAACCTCTTTAAACCTTCGGAATTTTTTTTTATTTTTTAAATTAAAATTTGTTAATTTAAATACAAGGAAAATTCAAAAAGTTTAGATGTTTTAAATAATGTGACATATAATACATTTTTTCGGAATTCAAAGAGATGTATCACTCGTGATACATCGCCCTTCAAAGGGTTAAACCCTTGTTCTTCGTCGTAAAACAAATATTTTTTGTCTGTGAAATTAAAAAAAAAATTTCTACAAAAATTGACCGATCGTTTATAGTTTCATATAGCACAAAATCTTTGCAATCTATGAAGAATCTTTCGACGAAAGTCCTCAAGCCCTTCGCGAGGTTTTCAATTTAAAAACGTAACATTTTACCTAAAACAGAAATTTGCTAATTTTTTATTATCATTTTAAAAATTATTATCATCATTACTTAATAATAATAATAATAATAAATTGATTCCGTCGTCTTGCGCAATTCGTCGATGAGGCATACATCGGAATTTTTTTATTTATTTTTTTAATTAAAATTTGTTAATTTAAATACAAGGAAAATTCAAAAAGTATAAATGTTTTAAATAATGTAATATATAATACATTTTTTCGGAATTCAAAGATATGTATCACTTGTGATACATATAATTTAAGGGTTAACCCAAGGATTTAACCCTCCAAAGGGTTAAATCCTTGTTCTTCATCGTAAAACAATTCTTTTTCGCCTCTGAAAAAAAAAACTACAGAAATGGACCGATCGTTTATAGTCTCATATAGCACAAAATCTTTGCAATCTACTAAGAATCTCGACGAAAATCCTCAACCCCTTCGCGAGGCTTTCAATTTTTGAAAAGGTAACATTTTACCTAAAACACAAATTTGCTAATTTTTTATTACCATTATTATTTTTTAAATTATCATCATCATTACTTAATAATAATAATAATAATAATAATAATAATAATAATAAATAATTGATTCCGTCGTCTCGTGCGAGTCGTCGATGAGGCATACACACATATATATATATATATCTGCGGACGAAGACAAAACGTTTCTCTCGAGCTTTGTCCGAGCTTCATTCATCGGCCTCGTTCCCCCGGCGTAGCCGAGTGTATT
This sequence comes from Ichneumoninae sp. A BG-2022a, assembly GCA_030522665.1. Taxonomy (NCBI): domain Eukaryota; kingdom Metazoa; phylum Arthropoda; class Insecta; order Hymenoptera; family Ichneumonidae; species Ichneumoninae sp. A BG-2022a. Next base: position 5,918 of record JAPYZC010004133.1, read on the forward strand.
CGGCGTAGGGCGAGTGTATATATTTCGCGTCATGTTCGTCTCGTTCGTTATCTGAATTGCTTCGAAGTAAACACCTCGGAGGGTTTCTCTGTGACTGCGACGATAGGTGGAGTTGTGTATTACACCGGTGAACCTCGGGGCCGTCGTCGTCTCGCCGAGAGAATTCTCCATCTGCGATGAACAGCGCGCAGTGTATTACTCTCGTCACCGAGCGAGCCCCGGGGGGAGAGCCATGGGGGGAGAGAGAGGAGAGAGCCCGGTCTAAAGCTCTCGGAGTGTGGAATCGTCGCCGGCAGTCGCCACCTCCGTCTCTGCGGTTCGGCTCTGTTCCTGCTGCGCCGGCTTCGCAGCCGGTTCGGTTTCTATGCCACAGCGAACCTTTCCGCATCCATTGTCCTAACTGGCACGCCATTGATCAATGAGGGAGTTTAGAACACCCGACCGTCTGCCCGACGCGTCTCGCGACCCGAGATATATTCCATTCTCGACGGCGAAACTCATCGGCGGCAACTCTAGAATCGGCGTGCAATTTCTGATCTTCGAATTTGTGACTTAAAAAAATTGGGACGGGAATATAAGTTGGAAAGAAAAAACGTTCGGTGATCAATTAAATGAACGGATGACAGATCGTGTCTTACATTTTTATCGCATGTCGAATTTCAAATACATTGAATTTAACTGGAACAGTTTAAGAAATTTAGCTATTTGGCTCGAGTTAAATTCAATGTTAAATTCAATGTCGAATTCAATGCCAAATTCAATGTCAAATTCAATGCCTAATTCAATGCCAAATTCAATGTCAAATTCAATGGCAAATTCAATGCCAAATTCAATGCCAAATTCAATGCTAAATTCAATGGCAAATTCAATGTCAAATTCAATGCTAAATTCAATGTTAAATTCAATGTTAAATTCAATGGCAAATTCAATGTCAAATTCAATGCTAAATTCAATGTTAAATTCAATGTCAAATTCAATGACAAATTCAATGACAAATTCAATGGAAAATTCAATGGCAAATTCAATGGCAAATTCAGTGTTGATAGTTTTCATAATTTTAATAATTGTTTATGTACTTCGAATTTGACGTTCGTAAAATGTGAGTCACGCTCTACTCATTGTTCATGCATTCATCGACGATAATTTATTTATTCGTTTTTACTCCTACAGTCGCGGAGTTTCAGTATGAAAATTTAAAGGTTGATACATCGCCCTCACTCCTCTTCTTCATCGAGTCCGCGAACAAGTGAATTTTCTTTGTTTATTCCTCGTCGAGGCTGATCAAGTAGTCGCCGGGTCGTTTCGAGACATTTTTAACATGGCAGCGTCTCCCGCAGTGCTGCTGCTGCTGCCTGTGATTTTCATTATGCATAAGGTGGATCCGTGGACGAGGACGAATACGCGTGGAGCGACGGTAAAAAAATAAAAATAAAAAAAATATTGTGGAGATGAAATCGAGAGAAAGACATTCCATCCTGGGACGTAGTACGTAACAGCAGCCCGTTCGAGGAAAAAAAAACAAAATAAAGTCGGGACCGGATTCCCTGCCGAGATATCATCGAGCAGAGTCCGCCCGACGAGAACGATAGAACCACCGTTGACGCGCACTCGTTGCCAGCTCGATGCGCCTCGTGCTTCGATAATCGTTTTACCCCGTTGACAATAATCTCTTCGGCACGTGTCTCCACCGGGTCTCCCAGCTATATTGCCTTTTTTTCATTTAACTCGAACAATCGCGAGTTCTTCGTTCACGCTCGAACATTTTTACCAATTCCGTCCAAACGTGACCTTCGTCAATCTAGGGTCAGCAATAGAGAGACGTCGAAAAATAAAAAAAACACCTCTTCGCCTCCCAATGATTAAATCGTCGGCGAATCGATTCTCTTATCTGTTCCGTTAGCGAAAATAAATAGAAAGGTTACCTCGGTTGAAAAAAATTTTTATTACATACAAATTTTAATAATTTTTTTTAATTACACCTAACATTTTTTTAAATGCATATCCGGCGGTCTTGGTCCTCGTTTTCAGTTTCAGACTGTATATTCATTTTTACTTTCGGCGATCGACCCAAAAAATAATATATTTTTAAATGTAAAAAAATGAATATACCGAGGGTCGTATTTAAGCTACTGTACCGGAACTTAAAATTTGCTCACATTACTTACATTAATTGAATATTAATGTACGCTGAAATTAACAAAAATTTTAGTAAAGACTAAAAGATTTTACTGCAAAATTGCAACGCACATGTGTTCAAAATTTCAGAAACGCTGTGTCCAAAAAAAGCTTCCAACACCGTTCAGTAACTTTCAAACAACATTTGTTTTATAGTGCAGCTCTTAAAGTAACTCACAAAAAAATAAAAATAAAAAAATCACGCCAAGGTTTTCTTTTCTCTGAAAAAAAAATATTGTAGGTGTAATTTTTAAAAATGTTAATAATTTTTTTAAATTACACCTAACATTAAAAACAATTAATATCCCGGAGGTCTTGGTCCTCGTTTTCAGTTTCAGACTGTATATTCATTTTTACTTTCGGCGATCGACCCAAAAAATAATACATTTTTAAATGTAAAAATATGAATATACCGAGGATCGTATTTAAGCTACTGTACCAGAACTTAAAATTTGCTCACATTACTTACATTAATTGAATATTAATGTACGCTGAAATTAACAAAAATTTTAGTCAAGACTACAAGATTTTACTGCAAAATTGCAACGCACATCTGTTCGAAATTTCAGAAACGCTTTATCCAAAAAAAAAAGCTTCCAACACCGTTCAGTAACTTTCAAACATCATTTTTTTTATAGTGCAGCTCTTAAAGTAACTAAAAAAAATCACGCCAAGGTTTTCTTTTTTCTAAAAAAAACATGTTCCTTCCATCGGTCCTTTGTTTGTTGAATCACATTGAAGAGTCCGAGCCACCTCGACAAGGGCGAAGGGGGGGGGGAGGGGGTGGGTTTGTTCCGAGCGTCTTCCTCTCCCATGCCCGGCGATCGTAAACGTTGCTCAGGAGACTACGCCGTCACGAGTCCCGGCACGAATATCCGTGCAGCAACGTCCAACACACACCGTAAGGACCCTATCGTACGCTCCCGGCTACGAAGGTACTTTACGACATTCGTCACGCGAGTGCCTCCGCTGAAATGCATCGCACAGCCGCGGCACCGCGGGGTTGTTTCATCCGCATACATGTGTGCGCAAACTATGAGGACATAAAGGACGCGAGCCGATAGGTGCACCAGCGACGAGGAAGAGGAGACGAACGTCGGAGCGGACAGTCTATCGACATTTCGCGACCTCGTTTCCACCATCCGTTTGCATAAAAAAAATTAAAAAGAAAAAAAAAAATTAAAAAACACATTTCACCGTCCCGCTATCGTTCCCTCCGGTTTTACTCTCCAGTTGCCAACCAACATTTTTTTTCTTCTCGCTTATTTATTTTTTTTATTTATTTTTTTTTATTATTATTCGTTATTATTATTAGTATTTATTTTACCTCCTGGCAAAGAATCGACTTGGCAAAAGGTGAACCATTTACAAAATTTACGCAAAATGTCTGAAATTGTATTCTTCTTTTTTTAGTAGAATTGCACATAATTTCTAAGATTTACTTGTGTAAATCTGTATTAACATGTAATCACATGTTTTCTTATTTTACTCTACTTTATAAGTAGTAGTTGACAATAATTGGCAGGACGGAACAGGTTTTTTTTTTTACTATTTTCAAAATTATTTCCTAATAAGTATTAAAGTATTAAGTATTAAAAGTATTATAAGTATTAAGTATTAAAAGTTTGGTTAAATCATTTTATTTCCACCAGCTGTTATCATAAAAAAATGTTTACATTAACATTTCCTAATACTTAAAGTTTTTTACATTCACTGTTTACTTTCACTGCCGGCGTACTCGTTCGGGATAAACACCCGTTTACCTATTATTAATATTATCATTCTTTCACTTACTTCATTTATTTCAACATATTAATTTCAATGAATATGCAAAAAGAAAAAATACAATAAAAATACCACGTTTACTCGAGATGGCGTCAAATCCTCCAATCTCGGCGAAGCAGGAAAGTGGACTAAAAACAGCGAGTTTGTGTATGTAAAAAAAAATCCTATTTTTTTTATTTTATTTTTACTATTTTTAAAATGATTTCCCAATACTTAAATCATTTTATTTCCACCTGCCGCGTTTGCACAAAAAAATGTTTACATTAACATTTCCTAATACTTAAAGTTTTTTACATTCACTATTTACTTTCACTGCCGGTGTACTCGTTCGGGATAAACACCCGTTTACCTATTATTAATATTATCATTCTTTCACTTACTTAATTTATTCCAACATATTAATTTCAATGAATATGCAAAAAAAAAAATGCAATAAAAATACCACGTTTACTCGAGGTAGCGTTAAATCCTCCAATCTCGGCGAGGCAGGAAAGTGGAATGAAAACAGCGAGTGTGTGTATGTAAGAAAAATCCGTGAGAAAAAAAAGAGAAAAATTGGTCATGCATTTCCACGCGCGCGGCTCGTCGGCTCTTTATCCCACGAGTTGCGTATGCACACTCTCTCACCGCCCCCTCGACGTCGACACCCGAGCGAGTCTCCCTATCGCCCGGCTACTTTTCGCGTCTTCCTTCGCAATCGTCCCGACTTGTATTTTTTTTTTTTTTGTATTTTTTTTTCCTCTCTCCGTCTGTGTTTCTCTCTCTCCGAGTCGAGCGCATCGCACTGCGGGCGGATCGGGATTCTTCACCCCCGGGGGAATATATAATTGCCGTGCGCTGGCGGCTCTGATTACCGACGTTCTCGCATTACCGCTGAATAGCCGAGCGCAGCCGGCGACGCGACGAGATTGAAAGTCAGCGGCCCTCCCGCTCTCACACGTCCACCAATCTTCATTTCTAACGTCGCCGCGACTGAGTTATTGTCGTCAGAAAAAAAAAAAAAAACTGGAAAGTAAGAAGTGTGAAAAATTAAGGTAGTACTAGCGCAATTACTGACGCCGCCCAAATTTTGAGAGGAATAAAAGAGAATTACAAACACTTCTCGATCGGATAAAAATCTGAAAAAAATCAAGCTTATGGAAGATGCTGAGAAGATTGTTCTTCCATAATAATGATCCCAAAATGTTATTCGTTTCCTTTATGTTAAAATTTGTTTAAAACCGTAATTTTTAAGTATTAGATAAAATTGTGAAAAAAATCATACGTATTGAGAAAAATTAACAAATCATTTTTGTAATAAAAAAATTTGGTTGCTGGATAATTTGTTGCACTTGTCTGAAATTATTATTATGCACAGAATAGAAATTATTATTATTATAATACAAAGATTGATAGTGCAGGGAGTTCACAGTCATACACAATTTGACAATAATTTACATGGATAACATAAGCTAAATATAGTAATTAAATGTAATATAAACCATGCATAGCACAGTGTTAATGCTACATTAGGAGTTCATGAGCGAAGCCCCGAGGTTAAAACAATTCGACATGAAATAAAATAAAACCTTAATACTAGAGCAGCTCGATTTTGCTCAGAGCATTGTTGAATCTACTGGCTAGGAAGTGCAAAAATTAAAAGTAAAAAAAAAAAATAACTTAAATTATATAGAAAAGTAAAAGGTATGGGAAGTTAGAAAGTATGAAAATTAAAAAGTATGGAACCTTAAAAAGTATGAAAAATGAAAAAGTATAAAAAATTGAAAAGTATAATGAATCCTTAAAATTAAAAAATCTGAGAAATTAAATAGTGTGGAAGCTTAAAAGGTATGAAACTTTACGCAAAAAAAATAGGAAATAAAAAAATGGAAATTCAAAAACATTGGAAACTTAAAAAACTGGGAATAAAAAATTCTCTTCAGAGGATTGAATTTATTGTAGGGATCATTTAGAAATGTCGTGGCTAGTCTCGTAGGCTTTGGAAGGCGTTCGGTCGTGTTTGGACTATCCCCCGGTCGGACTGGTTTATTGGCGAGGTTAAGGGCAAATCCGGTCTCCGCTGGCCGTGCGAGTTGTGCTACACTTGCATGCCTTTTTAAATTCGAGGTCATCGTAGAACGTGGGGTGCCCTCTCGTTCCGCGGCGTAGTTTCTCGTCGGGCGCTCGCTCGTCTTCGTGTCTTACACGATATAACCGCGGGTACGTGGAACGTGTGCGCAGCGCCGAGTACGAAACGCCGGGAGAAGCCGCAGCACCGGCTAGATGGTCGTGGCATGGAAAAATGCGCCACGCTCAGCAGATTGCGTCCGCGATCTCGCCTCTCGTTATCGCCACGGCCACTTCCGGTATGCGGTTATTTTTTCTTCGGCGCGGCCGGAAAGTCGCCGGAGCACTTTTTTTTCTTCTTCATCGTAGAGCTGACCCTTTCAACGAACGCGGTCGTTTAGGAATGAAAAATCGTAGGCACATAATGAACGAAAAATAGAAAGAAAAAAAAAGTAAAACCATTTTTCTTCGGTTAAGGAGGGAGTCTCGCTGTGCGCTGACTTCGCATAAGTTCGACAACAATAAGAGAAAATTGCAAGTACTTCTTGATGGTGTAAAAATCTGAAAAAA
>JAPYZC010004134.1:0-15407 GCA_030522665.1 Ichneumoninae sp. A BG-2022a
GGGGGTTGTGTAGAACTTGTCGCACATACGTGCCGCAAAATATACATCCGTATGTGTGACTCGTAAGGTAGGAAGCGAGTACAGTGGCGTATACGGTGTAAGGGATGAGAAAAGTGGAGAACTCGTGGAATGGAACGGGTTAAGCCACGTGACTGGTTCTATATAGCGTATCATGCCGCAACGCCCCGTATTGATCGGACGAACATCAGCTGTACGGTTGGTAGCATTGCCTGACTACAACTCGCCTTTACCACTAGGAACGTCGCTCCCGTCGCGCTTCCACTACTAACACTATTTTCTCTCACCCACCACCCCCGACCCCGAACCAACACCACGAGACCCGAAATGTTTTACGAACAAGTGCCGTTACTATTGTTTATTTTTTCCACCACTACGAGAACAACTGCCGCTTCCCTGGCATTAATGTTTGTCACGCTAGTCGCTTGCCAGCGCAGGCGACGCTCCTTTGGCCGTTACACTGTGCTGGGCCAGTAGTGGTTCAGCGCCCACTAGAAGATTCACCGTTCGCTGCAATGCCCTGCCATTACACACTCCTACTCCCTAGCACTTTATTCCACAAATGCACTCAGGGCCCTCGAAAATATTACGCTGTAAAGTGAGAAATTATTTTTGAGGGAAAAATAAATAAAGTTGAATTGCGTGAAGGACTTCGGTCGATGCTGCGTTTGCAATATGTAGATGCGTATGTAAATGTGTAAATATACAAATGTTTAATGTCTGTACCGGTTGTTAACGCATCGGATATATTGGTAGTAAATACACACTCAGTACCACTAAATCAAGTTGGGCTGCAGGACTGCGGTCGATAATCCATTGGCAATGTTTATGGCGTAAATATTGTGTAGATATATGTATAGTTGTAGAAAACTGTGCGCTGTTGCCAATAAATGCAGTCTTACTTCTACTGAATAAGGACATTAAGTTGTTATTTATCTAAACGAAGTCAATTTTCACTCTTCAAATTTCCACTGAAATTTCCACCAGGTTCTGACATTTCGAAAAGCCTCTTCAAATTTTCACTGAAATTTCTAACAGCTTGTGACATTTCGAAACGTACATACATAAATGAAACCTCGGGGCGAAAGGTCAGGGTGGAAAGTGAGAAAACTGAGATATCAGTTTCGAGGGTAAAAAAAAGAAAACAAATTAAATTATGCATTAACATACATTTCTTCGGCGAAACGTCAGGGTGAAAAGTGAGAAAACCGAGATATCAGTTTTGAGGGTAAAAAAAAAAGAAAGCAAATTAAATTACACATTAACATACATTTCTTCGCAATGTTTACCAAAAAACATTTCAGAGCGTTACATAAGGCCCTAAAAGGGTCTGGTCAGGGGTTCGCCAGGTCCCCACCTAACGCCCTAAACCTCAGGGCGAAAGGTCAGGGTGGAAAGTGAGAAAACTGAGATATCAGTTTCGAGGGTAAAAAAAAGAAAACAAATTAAATTATGCATTAACATACATTTCTTCCATAAGGCCCTAAAAGCGTCTGGTCAGGGGTTCGCCAGGCCCTGACCTAACGCCCTAAACATTCTCGCCACGATCGTGACATTTCCAAACCTGCATGCCCAAATAAAACCTGAGGGAAAGGGTCGAACATCTTACATTTTTCTGAACATGAAAAAAATGTAAGTTGGCAGATTTGACTAATGGCATGTAGCTCGTTAACTCGTTCCCGATACGTTTAAAGAGAATTTAGTTTTGTTTTGGCGAGGCTCCCGGGGGTTAATAGGCTCGAATAACCGGACGCCCTGTACGGGTAATGTGTGCGACACCCGTCAGTTGCGATAGCCCGATATGAGCAGCTATGCGCGGCAACGGCCGCGGGCCAAATGGGCCAACTCCAGGGGTTGGCAGGATACGCGTAGTTTACGATGGGTTAGCCGGCTGCCCGAGTGACCTCCAACAGACTCAATTGCCACGCTCCTACTGCTCGGCACTGCCGCACTATACCGACGGTGTCTATAGCCGAGAATGTGTATATATAAACACCCCCCCTATCCGTCTCTTTTCAATGCGCCGGGCCGGCTGTCGTGAATCCAGGTGCCTCCGGCTGTCTGACCCCCGCACGTCTTTTCTACTCGATTTACATCGTTGCTCTAGACGCTCCGGCGAATGTGCATAGCATGTTCACACATACATCGACGTATATATATATATATACATACAAACAACTGCGCACGGTACAGCGGAAAGGCTCAGAATGTGTACGGATGTGTTGGAAACCTGCTCGATATCTCTCGTCTATCGAATAGCGCTTAGTCCCGCCCGTCTGACCGCTCTCTGCACTTTCCACTTCGCCTTCGCTCGCGCCCCCGGAGACACGCTCTACCACACGCGATTAATCGTGTTCGCCGATGGCCTTTCCTTACACGGCTTTCACGAAATTCCCACGGATAGGTTTTGCAACACTCTTTTCGCCAATTTATTTATAAGTTGACGATAGAAAAACAAATATATATTTTTATATATATATTTATATATATATGTGTGTGTGTGTGTTGGTGTTTAAAACATGACCGCTGCTATTTTGGGGTTTACTTTATTTCACTTTTTTTCCTGAGGAATGAAAACAGGTGGAACAAAGAATTTTTTTTCATTCGCATTTTTTTTTCTTTAGTCACCCGTGGGTGGCTCTGAAAGCCCGCCAATTATACGAGGGACTATCCGTGTTTCCTCCGGTTGCCCCTTTCCCCATTTCACTTATCCGTTCCCTTTCACTCAGGCCCTCTTGTGCGAGGTACGTATTGCGAGGTACGAGGTGCTGGGCAGCGTATTTTATTCCTTATTTTTCTTCCCTTTGCCGGTTATTTCGGAAACCTTAATTAACATTCGTTTTAAGGCCCCGGGTGCATTCTTTTGAATTTTTCGTTGTCGGAATGCTCGTTTATTCTTCCACCACCACCCCCTTCTTTTTTGAATTAATAAATCTGTCCCTCTAGCTGTGCGTCGACAGCCGAGAAATTTAGCTTTAGCGCTGCCGGCGTTATTAATTTCGTCGCATTCAGCGCGCGACGCTCGGCTTCCCGTTCAACGGACACCTGTGGTGGAGATCGCGGACACTTCATCAAATTTTTTTTCTTTTCGATACTTGTAATACGCTTTATTGAAAGTACAAAAAATATATATATATATATATTCTACGAAATTTACGAGATGCTGGTATAGAAATAGCGTAAGGGAGGAGACAGATAAAAAACGATTTTACAACCTGAATACCAGGCGGTGGCGGAGCAGAAATGTTTGCTCGGCGAAGCGACGAGCGGAATAACCGAAGGATTTTTATATGGACAGAGTAGCAGAGCGTTTCATAGAGACAGAGCCAACAGTGAGGGCGTTGAGAGGCAGAAAATAAAAAGAGGAAGAAGACAAAAAAAAAGCGGCGTGTTATCGCCTCGTTCTCGAGGGAGTTGTCGTCGGCTTTAGCGCCGTCGCCGCTGTTGCTGCCGCTTTCACTGCGCCTTGCCATTGCCGGTCGCTCGCTAAGCCCGTGGCTCAATGGACGATTCATGAAACGCGACGAGAGTGAGGGTGAGTATAAAACGGAGAATAAAAAAAACGGATATGAGAAAGAAACGGCGAAAGTGGAAAAAAGCAAGAGGCATGGAGACCCTTACGAGGGGGAGAGACCCGGATGGGCTTCGGACGCGGCCAAAGTTCGCGGTATTCGAAATTTATTCTCAACCGACTCTTTTTTTATTTGAGAAAAAATTGAGAAAATTATACACGAAAAGTTGGAAACTAAAATACTGGTAAAAAACACTCGAGTGTTTTTACCGAATACTTCAATGAGAATTCTTTGATTAATATAAGTTTTTAGTCCACTGACGGTGGTCTCACTCTGTACCAATATATCGACGCTGTGAATTCGGGACAGCTTGTTTATTAGCTGTGTCAAACCAATGATTTAGACCGGTAACTCGTATGCATATTCAACTTCGTCAAATTTGTACAACAATCAATAATTTGCAAATTTATTATCGTTCATAAAAGTGTAGTGAATAAACTTTCTGTTTGAATACATTTCGTGTAGTTAATGTTTGAGTGTCGGATTCTTCTCCCGGTCGAACTTAGTGAGCCAAAATTCCTTCTGTCTTAATATTTAAAAGTTCCCAAAAAATGCCATCAGATAGCGCCATACATATGTAGAATAATTTATCATGTCACTATTTTTGTCGCAGTTTGCGTTACGTCAAAATGTCCATAATACAATTCTCATTTGCCTAGCTAATGTGCAAGTACCACCTTAATCCACGATTATCTACGGATCTTACATTGCATTACCTTGCCAAGTTGTTAGGCGCATCTCAATACATTGTCAACCTGTTAACGCACCGATGGACCGCCGAAACGTCGTGTAATGACAGGATAGAGAGGAATACGTTAAAAGGCTGCTCATACACTATCGTATAACCAGTACCAGTAACGATACGGGGTGCACGATAATAGTACACGCAACGTATAATGTTAATATTAGTTTACAAGCTCAAGGAATATATCATCTGTTGACTAGGTCGAATGATAATCATATTGCATATGCAGTGCGGTATTGAAGACATACATTGTTATAATGTAGTATCTAGATCCTTTATTTCTGTATACCCTTTAAGGGTTTTTACACTTTAACCCCCCTATACATATTCCTCCACTAATTACATTGTTATAATGTATCTATTTAAATAACTGTCAGTACTTTGAAGAAATATACAAAAAACCTCCGAAAGATTACGCGTACCGTTTTTTTTTATCGTGTACAATGATTTAATACACGGTACCAGTACTTGCATGATAACGATACGGGTAATCGCGATGACTTTCAGGTATTACGTAACTCCTACTACGATGCTTCCACTTCAGTCTGCAGTCGTTACAGTATCCGTCACTATAAAGCTCAATGCGTGGAAAGAGAGAATTAGTTTAACCTGAGAAAGCATCGTGAGTCAGCTTATAGAGCCTCTCTATCCGACACGACTGACATTTTCGTTTTATACATATTATTTAAGTAATTCAATTAATAAAAAAGAAAGTGGGGTGATAAGTTTTTATAATGGAATGGGTATACATAACTGTCGGTGTATCCGTTTTAACGATTGGCTTCTACTACTGGTTGACATCGACATATGACTTCTGGACGTCACGCGGTGTTCCAGGACCGTCGCCGTTTTTCGGCAACATGTTCGATGTACTTTTCGCCAAAATATCGTTGTCCGAATATTTGAAGATGGAATACCATGCTCATAAGGACGAAAGGATGTTTGGTATATTTCTTAGGAAAAAACCAGCCTTGGTGCTCAACGATCTGGATCTCATCAAAGACGTATTTATAAGAGATTTCTCAATATTTCCCAACCATGCCATAAAGATTGGTGACGAAATCGACCCGATGTTCGACCATTTGTTCAACATCGAGGCACGCCGTTGGCGACTGTTGCGCGTCAAACTATCGCCGATATTCACGTCGGGAAAATTGAACAAAATGTTTAACCTTGTCCTCGAGTGTGGCGATCACTTGGAGAAATACTTGGCACAATTGACCTTAAGAGATGAGACGGTGGAGTGTCGCGAGTTGGCAGCTAAGTATACAACCGACGTAATCGGCATTTGTGCGTTTGGTCTGCAAATGAATGCTCTCACCGATGAAAATACCGAATTTCGTGAAATCGGCAAAAAAATATTGAAAATCGATTTGAAGACAATTGTCAGAACTCGTTTGCGAGAGTTTGCCCCATGGCTCTACTATCTACTTAAGCCTGTATTGGTCGATTGGAAAGTAGCGAACTTCTTTTTGAAGATTATGCGGGAGATGATGGAAGACAGAAAGAAAAATCACATCGTTAAACACGATTTTATTGATCTCCTTATGAAACTCAAAGATAATCCCGATAAATCCGATGGTTTAGGTGAGATGTTTATTTTTATTTTACTGATTGAAGTAAATTATACAGTGGGTAGGAAAAGTAGTTTTTTCACTGAAGAATTATCCTCAATTACACAAATTTGTCAATCAACTCCTTTGTTTGATCATTCATTAAACCTCCCCTTGATCATTTATCAAACGTTCCAATTCATTGAGTCTTGTTATTATTCTGAATCATGAATTCTAGAATTAACGGATATCTTCCTGGCCTCTCAATTGTCCTTTTTTTTCGTCGCGGGCTTTGAGACCTCCGGGATGACGATGAGCAACGCTCTCTACGAGCTTGCGCAACATCAGACGATACAGGACAGACTTCGCGAATCTATAAATCAGGGATTGGAAGAAAGTAAAGGAGAGATAACTTACGAGGGAATCAAATCTATTAAATATCTCCAGATGGTAATTCAAGGTAAATTTTTGCAGCTGATATCATCGAGCAATGCTGAAGGACGATAACGTAAAAATATTATTGAAATACGATTTACCTTTTTTCATAGAGACTCTGCGAAAGTATCCACCGGGTGCTTTTGTCTCGCGCACGTCCACGGAGCAGTACACTTTCGCCGGTACAAAAGTGACCATACCGAAAGGAACGGATGTGATTGTACCGATTTATGGAATACATACAGATCCGCGAATTTATCCGAAACCGGAGGTGTTCGATCCCGAAAGATTCACGGACGAGGCGATCAAAGCCAGACATTCTATGAGTTGGTTAGCCTTTGGTACAGGCCCCAGAAATTGCCTCGGTAAATTTGATCAATTAACAAAGAATCATGAAAAAACGAAGCTTATATGTTTCGTTATTGATGAATAAAGTGTTGGTATCGTTTGATTGGCGTATTTTAGGAGGCCGTTTCGCTTTGTACCAATTGAAGGTCGGACTGATAAAGATTCTGCAAAATTACAAGGTTGAAATCTGTGACAAAACTCAAGTACCGTATGTTATCGATAAAAAATCGCTCTTATTGACACCCGATCACGATATTTACGTAAGAATGACTAAACTTAAGTGATATAATTGTGATATTCATTTACGAGTTCCAGGAACTTATCATCCGTTAATTTTCGTTTTGATGTTTTCGAAAATCGTCAATTTTCGTGATTTTCAAAGGTCGATATCTCGGCTCGCAATTCAGCTAAAAACTCCGGGGTGCCCATCGTGTTCTACGGAAAAAAATACACAAAATAAGGCCTTGTGCAAAGTTTTACAATCATTTCATCGGCCCTTCCGAGGACGTTGAAAAACGTGAAGAATGGATTGAAAAGGGTGGAATTTTTTTGAGTGGAAAAGCCTTGGAATTTTTTATGAAATTTTTTTTGTCTCTATGAAATGTTTTTTTCGTTTATAAAATCAACTGCGACGTATTCCGACGTATTTTTGTATGTTGAACATGAATCTGCTGGCCTTTTTGTGCGTAAGTGTAATGGGACATTTGTATCTTCGATTTTCTGCAGTTGAAGACAGTTTGCTCTAATGTGAAATCGCATTTTTGGGATTAAAATCTAAAATATTGGGTTTCGAGCAAAATGAGCGGCATATTCGTGATCAAGGGGCCGTAATATTTTTTTTTACATGAATTTACTTGTTCGACACATGTATCACCTATTGGCTAATCCGACGGTAATCGTCGCGTGCACGTAAATAATGATTGAAGAATTTCGTCAAATGTACATAATGAAAACTTGGGCGATTATTGTATTTATACCTGTATCTCGAGCACAGGGTGATTATTGTATCGCCCTGTGCGGCAAAATAAAAGCAGAAGTGTAAATGAATTCGCAACAAACATTTTTTCCTCTCCCAATTTAGGGTAAAAGATTTACGTGTCAATCGAGGTGGGCCATATTCACCACTTTTACCCTACATGTGGTAGGTTAAAACCTGTCATGCAGGAAAAGCGTCATTTGAACGACTCGGACGTGTAATACGGACAATCCGTCACTTGGGAGAAAAGCGGCATAGATTGACCAAAAAAAAAATGAAGAAATTCCCGAGTATAAAGTGGAAAGGCAGCACGATGGTTGAAACCGGAGGGGCGATTCATGTTCGTCCACGTTGTAGAAGGGGTTTTGGTAGTAGCATCGCAAACACACGAATCCTCGTTCGCAGGTTCTCCGCTCGGTCTCAAACAACCCTTCAAGCTACGGCTTAAAGTGCCCGAACGGGTGACGACCCGTGTCCCAACCGTGTGGAATGGGGCAGAGGAAAAATTAACGAGGGCCGAAGGTGCAAAGACCCTCCTACGGGCACATTCATAGTTATCGCGTTGATGGCGCGGCATGTTTGAGCGAAGTTGAGAGGAAGAAAAAAAAAATTTGACGTTGAGTGGAAAAGTAACGAGAGCATAGGGAACGAGAGATAAAAGCACTTTTCAGCCTCGTTCGTTTTTTTTGCTGTATCAGGTGGAGCATAGAATGCTGACAAATGAAAAAAAATCATGGATCCTTTCGGCGATTGATGGAAACAATTCAATATCATCCGGAGGTATCTAATGGAGACATCGATGAACAATGATTCAGTGTCCAATAAATCGAAACGGGGCCGTTGAGTCATGAGCCTACAATTATATTTCGTTGCTCTTTCTTCGAGATTTCACTAGGTTTTACAATATGTTACACGTGTCGTTATCGCGACATGTAGGTCTTGAAGACTATAACAAAAATTTGCTAAGATGCATTTTAATCGTTATGATTTTATAATTTAGCTCACTAAAATAGTCATATAAGAAACGTGTTGTAACGGCTGTGTAGGAAAATTGTCCGAAAGCCAAACTTCTTTTCTGTTTCTCAATAAAAAAGCTAAAAAAAATTGCCGCATATTGCTCATCAGAACGCGTCGCCATCTTCATATTGTTCTGGCGCACCAGAAAGTAACAACGCTAAGTTTGGTTTATAAACTATCAAAAAGTTTAAAAGAAATTATTTACGACGAAATACAAGAATTATGAGTCGTTGAGAGAAATCTGAGGAGCGTCCGCCCGCGTAGAGGTAGAAGTACGAATCATCGCAGGAAATTGCAAATGCAGATAAAGATGCAAATGTGCCATTTACATTGTATTTGTTTGGCGACCAGTTCCGTATCTCAGCTTCAATATATTATCATCACGCTCACAAGTCGAATACCGGGTGAAATGTTGTTTTATTGGCACGGGTGACCATGAGTAAGGTAGAACAAAATATTACGTGTGCTGTCTCGTGATTGTAGGCACTGATTTATTAGTTGGTGCCCGCACCCGGCGCGATAACAATACGTGTAACATATAGCGGCACCTGCCGGTTTCAGTGAACGACGTTCAGTCAGCTTATATTCTTACCAACCGGAGCAATGTAGGTCGCGCTTTAATGTTATTAATTAGCTAATTCAATAAATAAAAAAAGTACCGTAAAAAATTTAAACGACTAAATGGATAGAAATACCGATCGGTATATCCGTTCTAAAGATTGGTCGCCTAAAAAATGTTTGCCAATTTGTTCAATGTAGTTTTTGGCACATTATCCTTCGCAGGATATTTGAAGATAGAATACGATGTTTGTAGGGACTGAGGAATGTTTCGTATATTTATGAGGGCAAAACCAACCTTGATGCTCATAGATCTGCGCCCAGAAAAATAATTTATTTGACGGCCACCGTTCATTTGGTTTCAATAAAATATTTATTTGATTTAAATAAATATTTAGTTCTTTTAAGTAACTATTTACTTAATAAAAATAAATATTTGTTTAAAGCAAATAAATATTTTACTTACACCAAATAAACAGTGGCCGTCAAATAAATTATTTTTCTGGGTGTGAATCCCATGTAAGACCTATTTATAAGGGATATTTCTCAACCCTTTTCAAGCTTGACTTAACAATCGGTGAGGAAATCGACCCGCTGGACAGCCATTTGTTCAAGATCGAGGCAGCCCCTTGGCGACCGCTGTACTCCAAACTTTCGCCGATCTTCACGTCGGGAAAATTGAAAAACATATTTTATTTTCTCTTCGATTGTGGAAAATCCTTCGAGGAATTCTTGACACCAGTAACCTTAAAAACGACCGAGTAGAGTGTCGCAAGGTAATAGCTAAGGTCAGAACCGATGTTATCGGTAGTTGTGTCTCTGGTCGACAGACGAATGCTCTCGCGGATGAAAAAAGCGAATTTCGTAAAATCAGCAAAGCAATATTTAGATTTTGTGCCGTGGCTCGATTATTTACTCAAGCGTGTGTTCGTGGATAGAAAAATAACAAGTTTCTTCTTTACGACAGGAATATAATAAGTTACAACTTTACGATGTGAGCGCGGACAGTTGCGCTAGTAGCCTTAAAATATAATTGATATACGATTGACTTTTTTTCAATAGAGGTGATTTCGATATTAATTTACCAGTTGAAGGAACTTATCACGTGTTGGCTAGGGGCGATGGTAATCGTATGCATATGTAGTTGGTAACTGGAGATATACATTGTTACAGTGTATCTATGTAAACAATGAAAAATCTATTATAATACATAATGTATTTAAATATTTTTTAGTAATTTAAGCAAATATAATCAGCGCTTCGGAAATAGTTTACCAAAGATTACCCGTACTTTATTGTTATTCTATACAATAATTTACTGGTCGACATAGTATATGTCGAGATAACGACACGTGTAACATATTTTAATACCGATCACAACTTCTTTCCGCTTCAGTGTACCATCGTTCCAGTACTCCCGACTATAAAACTTCATGTAGCCAGTCAGCTTATAGTTCTAGAGTCTAGCAGACACAACGGACATTTTCGATTTTATTATATTAATGAGCTAATGTAATTAATAAAAAAGAGGACCTATAAGCCTACGGATTTACCGATGGTTATTTCTATCCATTCCATCGTAAAAACTTTTTTACGATGAAATGGATAGGAATAACCATCTCTATATCCGTTGTAACGATTGGCGATTTGTTATACTGCTCGTTGACATTCACATTTTACTTCTGGATGTCACGCGGTGTCCCGGGACCCTCGCCTAAACTATTTTTCGGTAACGTGTTCGATATAGTTTTCGCCAAAATATCAGTCGCCGAACGTGTAAAGATCGAATACGACACTCATAGGGACGAAAGGATGTTTGGTTTATTTCTGAGGAAAAAACCAACTCTGATGCTCTCATCCGGATCTCATCAAGGATGGATTTGTAAGGAATTTCTCGACCGTTTCCAACCGTGGTATAAAGCTTGGTGAGGACATCAACCCGTTGCTCAACGATTTATTCAACATCGAGGCAGCCCGCTGGCGACGGTTGCTGACCAAACTATCGCCGATCTTCAAGACGGGAAAATTGAAAAAGAATTCTACCCTCACCTTGAGTGTAGCGATCACTTGGAGAAATATTTGGCACTAGTGACGGTCAAGAATGGCACCGTGGATTGTAGCGAGTTGGCAAAATTTACAACCGATGTCATCGGGAGTTGTGTCTTTGGTCTGTAGACGAACGCTCTCGCGGATGAAAACAGCGAATTTCGGAAAATCGGCAAGGAAATATTTTTCTTGTTCGCTGGCCGCTGGCTTTGACCACTCCACATCGACGATAAGCAACGAGCTTGGGCGAGATCAGACGGTAAAAGACAAACTTCGCCATTATATAAACCAGAAATTGACGGAAAGTCTATTAAATATCTCCACGTGATTATACCGGTTTATAGGATATACACAGTTCCGCCAATTTATCCAAAACCGGAGGTGTTCGATCCGGAAAGATTCACGGCGAGGCGATCAATGTCAGATATCGTGTGAGCTGGTTGGCCTCTGGTGAGGAGAAATTGCATCGATACATTTTTTCAATCAACAAAGAATTATGAAAACAAAGAGAACCTCTTTCGTTATTGATGGATGAATTGATGGTATTGATCAATTCACATATTTTATGAGGTCGTTTCACTTTGTACCAATCGAAAGTCGGGTCAATTTGCAGAAAGATTCTGCAAAACTACAAGGTTGACAAAACTTAAATACCATATTTTATCGATAAAGGAAATGACGTATTGACATCGGCTCACGGTATGACCAAACTTAATTGAGATTGTATTTCGATATTCATTCAAGAGTTCCAGGAATTTATCATCCATTAAAGAGTCCGATGTTCGTCATTTTACATGTGTAGTGAGACATCGGGAAATATATTGATACAGTATTGATAGGGGAGACCGACAGCGTGGGCAAAACTCAATTTTCCAATGATCTTTGGATGCCCCATTTTGTCCCAACGATACATCCGGATTTTCAAACCCGTTTTGCCCCACGTACCGTGTACCATTTTGTCCGGCGCTCCCCTACGCTTTGAAGCGCGGTGCATTACAGATGATACACCACATTGAATTCAGAACAATTGCATTAATAACCAACCAATGTATTTGAAACTTCATATTGCTAAAAAAGGATATGCTTTAAAGGGTTAAATAATTTTTAAGATATATGATAAAGAAGTAAATGTGCCACTGACATTGTGTTCTTATAATGCAAATGTTACATAGAAGTAAATGGGGCATTTACATTATATTCTTTTGGCGAGTAGCTCCGAGTGTTAGCTTAAAAAAATTATCATCGTGATTACATACCGAATCACATTTGAAGTTTTGTTTTACTGAAATGGTTCACGAGTACTACAAAGAATGACCCGTACGGTCTCCTGATTATATGCAATAATTTATTGGTTGGTACCAGCCTTCTACTGATAACGACATATGTCACATATCGCAACACTTATTACGACCAACCAGTTTCAGTGAAGCTTCAGTCAGCTTATATTGCTACTAACCGAAGAAACTTACATCGTCGCTTCAAGTTACTTAGCTTATTCACTTAGTGAAAAAAATTGGCGTGATCCGTTTCCACAATGGAATGGATAGAAATAGTGATCGGTATATCGGTTCTAATAATTGGCTTCTACTACTGGTTGACATTTAAATTTGACTTCTGGAAGTTACGGGGTGTTCCTGGACCAGCGCCTAAACCACTTTTCGGCAACTTGTGGGATGTAGCTTTCGGCAAATTATCAATCCCCGAATATTTGAAGATTGTATACGATGCTCACAGGGACGAAAGGATGTTTGGTATATTTCTGAGGCGTGAACCAGCCTTGGTGCTCATAGATCCGGAGCTCATAAAGGATGTACTTATAAGAGATTTCTCAAACTTTCCCAACCGTGACATGAGGATTATCGACGAAATCGAGCCGTTGACCGACCATTTGTTCAACCTCGAGGCAACTCGTTGGCGACCGTTGCGCACCAATCTAGCGCCGGTCTTCACGTCGGGAAATTTGAAAAAAATGTTTCACCTTGTTCTCGAGTGTAGCGATGAATTGGAAAAATACTTAGCAGAATTAACGTTAAAAAATGCCGCCGTGGAGTGTCGCGAGTTGGCAGCTAAATTTACAACGGACGTTATCGGCAAGTGCTTCTTCGGTCTCGAGTTCAATGCTCTCGCCGATGGGAACAATGAGTTTCGTGAAATGGGCAAAAGAGTATTTGAAACCAATTGGCAAAGAATCCTCAAAAGTCGTATGCGAGATTTTACACCGTGGCTCTACTCCTTACTCGGGCCTGTTATAGCCGATTGGAAAATGACACATTTCTTTTTGGACATCATGAGAGAAACGATGGAATACAGGAAAAACAATAAAATCGTTAAACACGATTTTGTCGATCTCATTATGGAACTTAAAGATCATTCCGATAAATTAGACCATATAGGTGAGACATATTTCATAGTTAACTGAATAAGTTAACGAATATAGTGGTGATGAGAGACATTTATTTTCCTGATAGATTAGCAGTTCTCAGATAACACAAATACATTGACTAAACCGTTCTTTAATAATTTATCAACCACACTGTTAAAAAATTTTGTTTGAAAATTAATGAAGAGTAAAGGAAGCTTTTTTACATAAGCTGTTTTTTTAAGCTGTAATTTTACAGTAAAATTAGGATTTTTCATAAAAATATTTGTAAATATAATATCTGGTACTTTTATTTTACAAGCAAAGTACATCAAGGTTCAATTAATGTAAGTAATGTTAGTAAATTTCAAGTTCCAGTACATTAAATTTACAATTTATTTTTCCAGTGCATCTATTTGATCTTAATTAACCCCTTATGCTGAATTTTCTTCTGGATCGTTAATTTTAGAATTAACGAATATGCAGCGGGTCGCTCTGCTAGTGGGTTTTTTCGCCGCGGGCTTTGAGACGTCCTCGACGACGATAAGCAACGCTCTCTACGAGCTCGCGCAACATCAGACGTTACAGGATAAACTTCGCGACGCTATAAATCAGGAATTGGCGAAAAGCAACGGAGAGATAACTTATGATTGCATCAAATCTATTAAATATCTCAACATGGTATTTCAAGGTACAATTCTGCGGCTCATATCATCGAGCAATGGTGAAGTTGTTACTCGATTGACAACGTAAAAATATTATCGAAATACGATTGACTTTCTTTTTTTAGAGACTCTGAGAAAGTATCCACCCGGTTTTCTATTCGCGCGAAAGTCTAAGAGACCGTATACTTTCGCTGGCACGAATGTGACCATACCGGAAAACACATTTGTGATAATACCAACATTTGCGATACACAGAGACCCGGTTATTTATCCGAATCCGGAAGTATTCGATCCCGAAAGATTCGCGGAGGAGGCAATCAAAGCCCGACATACTATGAACTGGCTGGCCTTTGGTGACGGTCCGAGAATGTGCATTGGTAAAATTTGTTCATTAAAGAATGAAGAAAAAATAATTTTTTCGTTATTGGTGGATAACCTTATTGTTATATCTAATGATTGTTGCCTTTTAGGCGATCGTTTCGCAACATATCAAGTGAAGGTTGGACTGATCAAGATTCTGCAAAACTACAAGGTGGACGTCTGTGAAAAAACTCGAATACCGTACGTGATCGATGCAGAATGCGCCGTATTGACGGCGAATCACGATATTTATCTCAAGATGTCCAAAATTGATTGAGACGTTTTCGACATGAATTCACACGTTCAAGAAATTTATCATATGTTGGCTAGCTGCTCTGCTGTAATCGAATGATATATGTATAATTAAATATTGGGAGACATGCATTGTTATAGTGTATGTATTTAAATATGTAATGTATGGCTGAAGGACTTAGGTCGATGACCAATTGGCAATATATATATATTGGGTATTGTGTGATACACCGATCCCCTAAGGGTTACGGGCTCCTTCACTTTCTTCTTCCTTCCTTATCCGCGGTCGCCGGTTCGATTCTTGGGCCCGGAGCTTTGTCGCGCCCCGTCAGGGGTCAGTAGTCCCGGACATACGGATATAGTCGTAGTTCGTACGTCCTATCTCCGGAGCTATGTCCCCGTCAGTTTTTTCCTTTCACCTACGGGCCTTCAGTCTCGGGAATCGAACCCGCGACACCTTTTCCCAGTCTTTCGGTTTCCCATACCGAGGCGCTGGTCCTTTC
>JAPYZC010004135.1:0-10776 GCA_030522665.1 Ichneumoninae sp. A BG-2022a
CAACGTATACGAATTCTAATTTCATATACTGAGGTTGTATGTTTCATATAACTTTGTATATTAAACGTGTTGTAAACTTCATAACATTTTTTACAGTGTCCTTTTTAAAATACTTCGTGAATGATTTTCACGTGTGTGGATGATACGTGTGGATGGACAGACAGGACGTACAGGGCGAATGGGACAGGGTGGGACAGGGTGGGACAGGGTGGGACAGGGTGGGACAGAGTGAGACAGGGTGAATAGACATTGGACGGCTAGGTCGGTTTGGCCGGCCAAATGCATGTTCCATTCGCCGCCTTAAG
This sequence comes from Ichneumoninae sp. A BG-2022a, assembly GCA_030522665.1. Lineage (NCBI taxonomy): Eukaryota > Metazoa > Arthropoda > Insecta > Hymenoptera > Ichneumonidae > Ichneumoninae sp. A BG-2022a. Next base: position 306 of record JAPYZC010004135.1, read on the forward strand.
TAACATACTCGGCTGGGACGGCCAAACCATATAGGGGAGACCGGGGCAAAATGGCACAGCGGGGCAAAACGGGACAGTGAGGGCAAAATTCAATTTTCCAATAATCTTTGGATACCACATAATTGCGGATACCAAATAATTTTCCAATAAAAATTATTGGAAAATTGCGCTTTCTCTCATTATCCCGTTTTGCCCGGCTGTGCCATTTTGCCCCGCTCTCCCCTAGGCCTACTCAATATTCGAAACTTTTTCTCACAGTCTTAATATGGAGAAAACCAAAAGTATTTTGTATTTTGTTCTTAAATACCCGAAAAGTACTTAAAACTCCAAAATAAGTATTTGAGTACTTGAAATATGTATTTAAAATACTTCAAATACATCAAGTATTTAAAAGACTGCCCAGCTCTGCAATATAATATTTATTAAGCATTAATATTGGGATGTTTACTAGAAAAATACTAGCTTTTTACGCTAATTATCGATCTACGCCTATTACACACCTATTTATTAATTTTGATATACTATTACGATATACTATTTATTAATAAGTATTACCAATACATATATCAACCCAGATAGCCAACTGTAGACCAGGTATACAATAGCAATCGCTTGCCACCAACCTTAGTCGCTCGCTTGCCAGTAATATTGCAATAATAGTTTCTAGCACGAGATTGCAGCATTTTGGTAGCAAAAATTCAACAACGGTTGCTATAACCTGATTTCTTATTCTTAAGAGCCGCGAAAGAGATAAAAATTCCTCCTCATCAGAAGCCGACCTCTGATTACACATTTCCTCAATCAGCGTTATTGCTGACGATAACGAAAGCTTGTTTTTTCATGCGATGAATGAGTTCGACAATGGGTTGATAACGAATTACGTTACATGATAATGAGTTATTTAAGAGTTTGTTTGCCTAAGTGTAATGTTTGATTGATAATGGATAACGCAACAATTATTGTATTATGATACTCTACAATTAATTTTTTTGAAATTAAAATGAATTAATTGGTCTACGAATGATGTAAATTATAGCTCAATGGCGAGTGTATGTATGTGACGTGACTCGCTGAAACGAAACCTCTATAACCACAATAAAAAGGAATGCGCGTTTATGAATTTTTTATTTATTCGAAATTTGTGTCAAATTGTAGGTTCGTTTAGGGTCGAAATATCTTTCTAAAATATACACAAATGGACTAGCACTATCGATTATTGGCATTGAATTTTTGTGAAAATCAATGGAGACGGTAAAATTTTATAAGAAATCAATTTTTTTTTTATTTCATGGAAGATTACCATGACTGAAGTAAATTAATCTTCGTAGTGAAAGGCAAAGCACCAGCAATCCTTGTTGACAACTTGCTTACAATATGCTCCCAAGAACTTTCAGCATTGAATGCTGGCAATAACATAGTCAAAAGCGGACACACATGCTGCAATTTTACAGCCATCCTGTGCGAACATACGCTACCTATTTGCTGGCGGGTTCTTGGTAAATTGCAATCTGGGGATCGTTTTCCACATGTTTGACATTAACACATCGAAAGGTAGCGCCGTAGCGTATAGACGTGTCATTCGAATCGTTGCGTTGAAATGTTGAAAAATTCGTGAACATCGAGATTTTCACATAGCTGTGTCGTGTAATGCACTTTTGTGTACAAAGCTTTCGTGAAAACGCATTTTCCGTGATTATTTGACTTCGTAGAAGAGGAAGATCGACCAGCAATATAAAAAAAAGCGTTTATATTTTGCAATTTTAAACCATTCCATAGACCCAATGTTTTGTTGATTATGTGGAGTATTTAATCGATAAATAATCGTTTACGCATGGTGGATTGAAATGTTAAAGGAAACGTTTATTTATTAATTGTTGTCTTTCAACTTTTTGTGACAACGATCGAGTCTCGACTGACTCCTGTTGGTTTTCGAGTCTGTGATAACGATCCTTTATTGTCTCGTGATCCGCACACCCTCATCTCACCGTCACTCCTCTGGCGCTCTCACACTCATACTCATGTATCCGACAATTAAACATTGTGCAACATTGGCTATAACGATGTGTTATCATATTGATTCGATAGCTAAATATTTGATACGCAAAAATGGATCTGAAGTAAAGTACTCATTTAAATGAAATGTAAAAACTAAACATCTTATAAGATAAAAATAGGGATTATCGATCGATAATAGTCAAAATGTGTACAACGTTGTATAGACCAATGTCGCAAAAATTGTACGAGCCAGAGTGCGTAAAACATATTTTTCGACAATTTTAATTGTCACAAAATGCAGACCTCTTGAGCGATCGTTATCAAATTCAATGGCAAACATTTTTTCGATACGGCTCTACTTCTGCAGAAAGTTTCAACCCAATAACTTAAAATTCTAATGAAACGAAATATTTAAAATCTAATAAAATCTGCACGACCGTTTAATATTTTGCATAATTCGTAACAAATAGGCGCAAGACTGCTCAACTTGCGAGCCAAATTTCAGCCCAACAGATAAAGCCATTCTTGAGCACATATATACGCAATATCTGGCCGAAAATTCAAATTAAACGAAACCTATATATATTATACATCGCGCTAAATTTTGTTTGTAAGGACAGAAAATATAAGATTAGACCGTAAAGTTTTGTCATGACATACGTAAAAAGATAAATCGAGTCTCGTCTTGACAATACTGCAAACATTTATTTTTAATCACTGGCCGTTATTACGCGATAATCAGCGCTATTTTGGCCGACATAGGTTTCTTTTCTGACAGATAAATATTTTTCTTATCTCTTTTATTTTGAAGGGAATCCCCAACGTATTGTCAGTTGAACGCCAGACGGGTGTCTCGCGCTCGATAAAAGTTCCGAGAGGTCGCGCGAGAGTTGCTACGGTCAGGTCAGGTCACCCTGCGGGTGATGAAAACTGAAAGAGTGAATAAAAAAAGGCGGATACCGGCAGAATTCCTATACTGCTCAGCTGCCATGTACTCGTATCCTTGGCTCGCAGGACTAAAACAATTCGCAGAGCTGTTCCGGGTCGCGTTTACATTCGAGAAGGAATTCGCGATTGCGAGATTCCGGGATAGAACGGAAAGCAACGATCGCTAGCGTTCTCGGAGGAACGACGTGATCCCGAGATAGCGAATACGAGAGGGTTGCTGTTTGCGGCATCGTACTCTGGAAAGGAAGAACAGTGCTGAGAAATCTCGAGTATCTATACCGACGAAAATGGGGTGGGTTGTACTAGCACAAGAATCGCAAACGCAATATAGAGCTACGAACTTTACGAGGCAGATATAAAAAAATCTATCGTCAGAGATTTTTCTCGAAAATTCTTTATAGTCTTGACAGCGACACAATGAATCTTTTTCGATTATAATCAAAATTGTTATCGCGAAATAAAATCGATAAATGCACGAAGAAAAAAAATTGCTTTGATGTATCTACGTAGTAAAAAGTTTATGGGTAAAAAGATTTTTACGAAATATCGAAAATAATATAACCAAAATGCCAGAAAACTACGATTATAAATAAATAATAAATAAAAACTAATAATAATTTTTAAAAACACGCATACACAACTTATATATATATATATATATATATATATACTAGTGGGGCTGATGGCTCGCGCGCTCGCAACCCTTCGTGGACTTAAGCCCTTATTATTCCAAGGCCATTTAAAGGATGGACTTAAGCCCTTTTTATTCCAAGGCACTTTAAGGATGGACTTAAGCCCTTTAAGGATGGACTTAAGCCCTTATTATGATGGACTTAAGTCCCCCCCCCCCGACTGATACGGCGGCAGCGGCGGCGGCGGCGACAGCGGCGGAGGCGGCGACATTTTTATATATTATAGAGAGATATAACAAATTATCATAGACACAGCTCCACGCGTATTCGAGGTTATACTACACGTTGAGTGAATTCAATGCACTACAGAATAGCACACAGCTACAGCATTTTTATAGCAGACGACAAATAATCGCAAAGGCAATAGTAGATAATAGCGGCCGCCTGTCGATATATCTGAATAGGGTTGTGGCCCGTTTTTTCAAAATTAATTATCTCTGCCACTTCACATTTATTTTCTTAATCCTTTGCTACGAACATACTCCCACATACACAGAACTAGTGTGCCAAATTCTGTCAAGAGACATTGCGCCGTTCCGACAAACACTGAAGACTACGAAAACAGAAAAATCGGGGGGCCTCAGCGAAATAACTCCCGTCTTTTTGCCATAGCGGGCAGTCGGGAGTTAAAAACGGATGAATCGTCGATATCGCTCTAGTCATTATTCGACTGGCTTTTGAAAACCAATAAATACATACAAAGCCAATTTTTTAATAAAAAGTATGTGAAAAAAACTTCGAAAGTTGAACAAGCGTCACTGAGAAATACCCAAAACAAAACAAAAAAACAAGTCAAATGAAGCTGCAAAATGTAAGAACGTGTACAACCTAATGAGAAATGGTCCCTCAAAAGCAAACAAATATTCCAATTACTAGTGCCCAATTATTTTGCGCCCACAACTGACCAAAACTTAGAAAATCGCTTATGTATAATACTCCATTTATCTTACGCTCGAATTGTTTCGAATAGCAACTCTCTCTTTTTTTTTTATACCTCCGTTTTTATTTCATAATGGCAAATATATCGTTGATACGTTTGTACAGAATAGAATGAACGAACCGTGAGTGGAAATAAATTGTTGTTTCCCGTCGGTATGAACGGTGAACGAAGTGAGCCGCGACATTGCTCATTAATCGAATAAACCTACGGCTGATTGGCTACTGATTTAATTACCTGCTGGGTCGTCGGCACGATCGGCGAGGGGTAGGTGGGACGCAGGGGGCGGCAGGGGGCGGCAGGAGGGCCACGGAGCGATGCCGCTCATCCAGAGCTGTATCGCACACCTGTGAGCAGGTAATGAGGTTATCAACGAGATTATTATTGTTGTTTACTGCTAACAAGCTCACTCGACGCCGCGAACGGCTGGAAGGGTGGCTGCAGCCGTGGGTTGGGTCGGACGCTCAGGGGGTTGAAAGAAAGAGCGCTAGAGGTAAAGCACCACCCGTGCGGCTAGTGTCGGTCGATGCAATTAACGGATCGCGCATTCCCGTCTTCACTGGTTTCCATCTCGACGATCTCTATTTCCGTCTACTTGCACTATTCCCACTCAGCAGACAAGCTAGCGGCATACAATTACGGTTTGCGCAAACCTCCGAGATATTTTGACACTATTAGAGATTGGAAGTTTTGTCATTGACCTAGTGTAGTATTTATTTATATTTGTTCCATTTTTCCACCGCATACCCTTCTGGGTTTTTACGGAACCCCATCCCGATTCCCCCTAGCACTCCCTATCCGCACTCAGCTAAGCTATCTAACTTCCGGTGCGTCCGTAGCCGACTTAGCTACACTGTACCGCATTTGCCGGGGACACGGGGAATGTAATGTCTGGATGGTCAATAATTCCACACGCGTTTCCTAAATCGAGATTACTTTATTAGATAAAAGGAAATAGTAGACGTCACATGTTTCTCGATGCTATCTCGGCCGAAGAATGGGGAATATGAAGGAAAAGACGATATCCGCGATTATTAGTTGCGCTGAAGCGGCGCTGCGCTCGCATCCGTCGTTCAAACGTGCTCACGACAGCACAGGGAGAGTACGGAAAACCCGTGCCGGTACAGACGGCCATATTTAACTGATCCTCCGGTATTTTTGCACTACAGTTAAATGTAGAAACACCAAAGTTTCAGTAGAACGGGCCTCCCGCTCAACGGTCGCTGCGCCAGCTAGTACACAGCTAAGCGGTCACCCATCCAAGCACCGCTGTCGAGACCTAGTGTAGTATTTTTTTATTTGAACAAATCTTTAGCAGGAGATCTAAGTAAAACGTGTCCTCGACAAACGGTGCAGTCAAAGTCCCACTGAGGACGAAGTTTGTCCGTGGAAGGCTTTGACAGTAGAAAAATTTAATGAGCACCACTTTGTAATACTAATAAAATTATAATGAAAGGTTGTTTGTTCGGTAGGTAGGCTTACAACCAGGTAGGTCATAACCAAAAATTACTGTTACAGTATAGTCACAGCTGTGACTCCATTATATCTTATGAAGTCACTTGTACGTACTCACTGTAATTGTCGATAATGTAATTATGATTTAGTGTCCTTAATATTAAAAGTAACGAGACGTGAACGCCACTGGTCAAACTACCGAAGTAACCGTTGAGAGTTAGCTTATGTAGAAACCTCACTCACTGGTCACAATTCTGGGCGAGGAGTACTGGAGTTGGGACCTTCAAATGTTCGGTTATCTGTCACCGGGCCCAATGCAAGTTATCTTCGATACTTTTCAAGTTGAATATTGCAGTTGTGTTGAATTGATAACGGTCAAGATACTACGCAAATTTTAATTACTACTCAAATAACAATTATTTTACCATGATCTCTTTACGAATTATCGTCCTCGTTAAAGTGAAGCATTGGTGACCATTATGAAAAAACCGTTGGGATAACGATTGGATATGTCCATTGGTAAATTGGCGTACCATTCAGACAACCATTCATTTTCCCAATGGTTATTATCTTAAAGCAAATAATATGAAAAAAGAATCCAGATTGTATTCTTGTAGTGGAGTATCTTGGTACTATTGCTTACGAGCCAAACTTTGATCTAATTTTGTTAGGAAACACTTTCAACTGGTGTTACCGGTATTGTTCTGACATGTATTATATAAAAGTTGATTTGCAATATCATACTAATATATGATATTGCATAGTCATTTTTTTATTCGTGGGTATTTGTTATCGTGAGAGATACCAGAAAATCGAAGACATTTCTAAAGAGTTCTTTGTAGAGTGAAAAATCATTATGTTCATAAGAAACGTTCACAAGAGAGGTCAGATTCTGTTTTGAGTTTAATGAAATTTAATGGTTACTGCAACCTGCACCAGTACTCCCGAAATACATAAGGATATCGATACGCGTCGGATAAGCAGGCAAATACTTATAGAGAGTTTAATTTTTTACGTTGATCCAAGTACATTTCGCTCTGGAATATAGAACCCCTATGGAGCCCCTAGAAAATAATACCAAAACTTCGGACCTAAAAGTCGGGGGACATAGATAGAAATTATTCCGTTTAGTACAAGTTAAGTGTTCAAATGTAAAGACTGAAATCGCAAATATTGATCAATCGGCATTGTGTCCCGAATAGGGACAACCAGTCAATGGTCATTTTCTAACAGTTACCATTCATCAATTGTAGTGTTGTAAACAGTAAAAATTGATCGATTGTAATACTTAAACGATTACAATTGCTTAATACATAGTTTCTCAATACTTACGATTGATCAATGGTAATGTTTCGAGAGGTTACCATTCGCCAATGGTCAAAGGACAAATAGTAACTATTAAAAGTGCCATTGGTTCACCACTCGTACCATTCAGGGCAAATGGTTACCACGTATGCACCATTCAGTACACCATTCAAAGTCAATGGTAACTATTTGATGAGTGATGGTTCCATTTTCATGAGGGCAGAGCTGTGCTATACACGAAGTACTGGGTACTTGTTTGGTACTTAAAGCATGTACTTGAAGTACACGGGTAATTTTCACTGTTATACGATTTCAAGTACCAAGTACTTTTTGAGTACACGTTAGCATTACTGTCTAAACTTTGCAATAAGTATTATGAAATGTTCATACCGCATTCTCATAATGTTCATTTATTCGCGAAACTTCTTCTATGAGGAAGCGTTGTCTATAATTTTTAACTTTCTCATAGAGGAAGCTTCGCGAATAAAGGAACATTATGAGAATGCGATATGAAAATTTCAATTTCTAACTGTTATGGGAAAGCTATATAATAATTTCAATTTTCAACTTTATGAGGAAACGATATTAAAATTTCAATTTTCAACTTTATGAGGAAGCGATATTAAAATTTCAATTTTCAACTTTATGTGGAAGCGCTATGAAAATTTCAATTTTAATCTAATTTAATTTTCAATTTTAAATCTATCTAAGCGGTTAGATTTCATGGAATTGCAATTTTTTTTAAATTACCAAATACGGTCTAACTCGAATAAAAATTGAGTTATCGAGCGCGAATTTGGCAAGCGATTAGACTACAAAACTCTGAATAATGTTTCGTCTTTTATTTTGAGAAAATGAATCTAACCGTTTACATTTTTTTGAGACTATGACATTTTTTCATATTCCGAAAAAAAATTATTTTACGCCTGACACGACTTTCTGCATCAAACATCACGAATCAATCGAACATCAAGAGTGAGATGAGTTACGGTTTTGTAATCAACAGCAGAGCTGGGCAGTATTTTGAATACTTGATGTATTTTAAGTACTTCAAGTACATATTTCAAGTACTCAAATACTTATTTTGGTATTTTAAGTACTTTTCGGGCCTTTAAGAACAAAATACAAAATACTTACGGTTTTCTCCATAATAAGGTTGTGAGAAAAAGTTTCGAATATATAGTAGGACTAGGGGCGAGCGGGGCAAAATGACACAGCCGGGCAAAACGGGATAATGAGAGAAAACGCAATTTTCCAATAATTTTTGGATGGTAGTGATGGTGGTACGTAAGGCAAAACGGGGTTGAAAATCCGGATGTATCGTTGGGACAAAATGTGGCATCCAAAGATGATTGGAAAATTGAATTTTGCCCCGGTCTCCCCTATACGGTGTGGCCGGCCAAGCCGACTATGTTACTTAAGACGGCGAATGGAACATCCATCTGGCCGACCAAGCCGACTTAGCCGTCCAAAATCCATCCACCCGGTGCCACCCTGTCCCATCGTGTCCCATCCGCCCTGTCCGTCCTGTCTGTCCATCCACCCGTATTGATTTTCACGAAGTATTTAAAAAAGTACTTATAAATGGATTTAAAATACAAAAAGTATTTTGTATTTTAAATACATATAGTATTTTGTATTTTAAATACATATAGTATTTTGTATTTTATATTTTAAGTACTTTCGAGTATTTTGCCCTGCTCTGATCAACAGTGAAGAAAAGATTTTAAATAGCATCAACATGACGAATTATGAAAATTTCTGTTAGCGATCTTGTGCAATACATTTTGTGGGAAATGTAGAAATATTTTTACGATACGAAAAAGCTCCAAAGTAATTTGCACAAGGCTTTCTCATTTATTACAATTTTGCGTTCACCTTCCTCCACGAGGAAGCCAGAATCAATCAGTGAAGTTTCTTACAGAGAAAACTATGCGCAAAATTGTAATAAATGAGGAATTCATATACAAATTTTTGTGTACTTTGCACTTTTTAAAACGGTTAACGCTACGAATCTAGTTGCGAAAAGTACTTGAGAAAAATTTCAAGTATAAGAAGTAGTTGACACTTCAAGCACAAAAAGTACTTTACAGTTCAAGTACAAGAAGTACTTTATACTTCAAATGCAGAAAGTGCTTTATACTTCAAGCACAACAAGTACTTGACACTTCAAGTACTTGTGATATTGAGTACTTTTCATTTGAACAATTTTACCTTCCCCAGCTCCGGTTTCTATTGTTTCGAGCTGATGAGCTCGATACAAGCGAGTGAAAATGCAACAAAATATTTTACACTCACGATTCGAGACAATCTGATTGAGAAACGTCTCGAACTATTGTTAAGCTGGCAATCGGTCAATCACTCACCCAAGGTGATTGATTGACATTGCCAGCAAGGTGATGTACCTCGCAGTAAACTTCGTTATTGCATCGTAATATTATGTCGGTTATTTTACGCCAACAACATCATACCAAAACAAATGTGATAAGGAAGTCACTATTTGCGGTTACGCCAGTAGCAACAAAAACGCACTGTTTTCAATTGAATAACGGGAAATGTAATTATCGATCAAAGGAAGTTAAATTATATGAACCAAAAACAAAAATGGGCGAATTTTGTGAAGAATTGTGACAAAAAAATAGTACTTAACAAAAGTAAAATCGCGTGAAATAATGTGAAAGTGTCGTGAAAAATGTACCATAAATATCTAATAGATTAGCAACTCAATAATCTTAATTCGTAAATGACAATTTTTCTATGTTTATGACGCAAAATGTGCCGGACGTGTAAAATTTCGTTTTCCATGATGTCTATAACCTCAAATTTTTACGTCTATACCAAAAATATATCGTCCTAATATGAGCCAACAAATGATTTAGGATGTGTAAAAATGATCGGAATCAATATAATCTGTACGTTAGAAAAAAAATTGTTACCTGATCTCAAGATTAATTTAATCTTTGATTTCTTTTTAAAAATCAAAGTGTTAAAATCCTCATTACCCATTCAGTATTTTTTATATTGGGGGTATTGTGTGTTACACCGATCCCCTAAGGGTTACGGGCTCCTTCACTTTCTTCCTCCTCCTTCCTTATCCGCGGTCGCCGGTTTGATTCTTGGGCCCGGAGCTTCGTCGCGC
>JAPYZC010004136.1:0-10774 GCA_030522665.1 Ichneumoninae sp. A BG-2022a
GGCGAATTGGTATTTTTGAAAACTCAGCTATGAGGTGATTGCATGGCCATAAGGTGATGTCTATAATGTTGCTCACTTCATATCCGATGCGTCCGATCAAGCGCAGCGTTGCACGACCGCTCGTTACAATTTACACGTGTTACTTTTGTCCCCGGTCTCCCCTACGAGAATCCGAAGTTTCTCACGAGTTCTTTTCGAGATCAATTTTTTTTTTTTTGCCGAACATAATTTTTTCCCCCCGACGGTCTTTCCGATGCAAAAGCTCTCGGATGCGATGTTCTCCGTTAAGAAAACACCGATTCGAGACTGGTCGAACTGACAATTTATATAGTGCGGCAGTTGGGCGAAGCGCTGATACGCGTTTCCGTTCGGTTTCACCGTGTCGGGAACGAGCGTATCGGATATCATATCAGCCGTAGGAGAGCTTCGGGCGAACAGCCAGTGGAGAGAGACACGGAAACGACACTCGTACGGCGAGCCGGGAAACTCGATTTTTAGCTTTTTCCCTCGCGTTTCCGGTCGACTCACTCGGAAAGAAAAGTGGTCCACGGCATCGTCCTCCGGATGTCTATACGTCACTCGCCCCGTATTAAATTTGTATCTGTTTTCGGACGCAAGAAGGTTCACTGTGTACGCGACGTATAAGCGAGCTTTTTGTCGGAGCGACGAGCTAGTAAATATTCCTACGGCGGGTCAGAAGTTTCGTGAGCGAATTTTAATGTCGTTAAGGGGGAAAAGTTTTCCGGTGGCTTCGGGTGTATGCTCGGGTGTCGCAAGAAAGCTCATCAGGCCCTCACGGCGCTGGAGGGACGAGGGGAGCGTGATGGGCTCTCCGCTGGCAAGGAAACTGGAATGGCTTGTCCACTGTGCCATGCTCACTTTAACGCACGACTTCCGGTTCATAACGTTCTTGTCATTCACCCTTAATTTTTTTTTTTTTTTTTGTTTTGCGGAAAAGGCAAAAACTAAGATGATCGTGTTTTGTAGACAGTAAAAAATATTTGTACGTTTAACAAACTTTTTTTTGTCCAGAAACTTCCACTATTATTTTGAGGTTAATATTGCAAAAAGTATTCGTAAAATTGACAGACACTTTTCTAAATGGTCGAGATTTTTTTGTAAAATTAACAGGAAAAGAATTGTAGACTTTTGTGAACAAGAAACGCTAGTACCATTTTTGTTGTGCACCGAGTTTTAGTAAACGCGACACGGGTGTTGGAACTTTAGAGGACTTTGATGGATTTTTTTTGTGGACTTACGGCCACCATACTGCCAAAATTTTTTTTTTTTAATAATAACTAGAATTTTATTATCATTGAAAAAAAAATCTTTTATTATTTTATTGTTTTATTCGTTGCACAGAAATTTAAAAAATGCCGGTATGTCGGTTAAAAAAATTTTTTACTCGGTTCTGAATTCACAAACTCAACGCCATATCGATCGACAGGCCGTCCTAGTTAAAAATTGCGAGACATTAAATCGGAGCCTGATAGGATCGTGCAAAGAGCCTTTATCAGAGCCTGATGTAAAGCTCTAAAATTTCCGCCAAGGTATTGTCACGACCCACGTAAATTTGCACTAACAAATTCGACGCTGCACCCATTTCCTGCCTCTTTATTTAATAATCCTAGCACTTTATATTTCCATTAAAAATATAGTTGTTATTGTTTAGAGGAGACCGGGGCAAAATGGCACAGCGGGGCAAAACGGGACAGTATCGGTAAAACTCCATTTTCCAATAATTTTTGGATGCCCCATTATGTCGTAACGATACATTCGGATTGTCAAACCCGTTTTGTCCCACGAACTATCATCGCTACCATCCAATAGTTATTGGAAAATTGTGATGAATCTTATCATCCCGTTTTGCCCCGCCGTGCCATTTTGCCCCGCTCTCCGCTAATGGGGTTTTTTCACCGAGTTAAGGCATCCATTTTTATCCAATCCAATGTTATTATTATAAAAACAAATTATTTTATTAATTCCATGAAAATTCTGAAAAATGCCGGTGTGTAAATTCGAAAACTCGACTGACCATACAATCGGCAGGCCGTCCCTGGTAGAAATTCCGGAGTGTTAAATCGAAGCCTGATAAGATCCTGAAAAGGCCTTCTCAGGGCCTAATGTGAGGTTCTAAAATTTTCGCTGAGGTATGTCGTTTCTATTCTGAGCTACCCTGAATTGCCTTAAATTCCTACGAGTTTCACGCCGCGGCTACTTTACCGGCTCATCACCGATACCTCGGCCGTCGTCGGCTCGCGCCGCGGCGTCGAAAATTCATAATAAATCGCGCAAGCACTTGGCGAGTCAAGCCTCCGCGTCCCTCCTTTCACTGGAAACCCTGTGGCTGGAAACGCTTTTCAAAGTTCAAAAAGTTCGCGGGTACACGAGAGGATCAGAGAGGAGCACGGCGTGTAATAAAGTGCCAAGCACGGGGGAGAAGTGCGTGACAAGTTGAACGCGGCCGCTCGCAGGAGCCAGAAGGTTCTGTCGGACCGTGAATTTCCAAGCCAGTATTTCTCTTTTGAACCCCGAGCTCGCTGCCTCCGCCTCAAAGGCGATAAAATTTTCTCTTAGAATAGCTGAGTGTGAAAAACTCCACAAAAAAAAAAAAAATAATAATAAAAAAATAAAATGAAGTAAATAAAAGAAAACAAAAATAACGAAAAAAAGTACAAGAAGTAGCAAAGTAGAATAAACACGAACGTTACCGCGTTATCTCACGGCCTTGAGAGGGAATGAATATTTTGCCCGAAGAAAAATTCACCGACGCATTTACTTATTCATTTTTTTTTTTTCCCTCTTTAGTTTTTTATTTTTTGCTCAGTTTGTTTGTTGGGGGGCTTCAAAGCGTTGCCGCACGACGTCCTCTGGATGTAAAATCACCGATGCACTCGGTCCTCTCTGCGCCACCACCAAAGCCGGCTGATTGGAAACGCTTTACTTACGGCTCGGTGGGTAGGGGACGCGTTTTCCGGTTGCCGTGAGTTTGAAATCTCGTGGGGGCGAACTGGGAAGGGGCCTCTTTGAAGTTTTCCCGACCCTCGCCGAGTACCGGCAATGTGTCAACGAGTTTCCTTCGCCCTTTCCACTTGACCTCTTTGGTCCCCGCCGACGGCCGCGCTCGAACCCACCCGGGAACCCGCGAGCTTTTTCTCGCGCGACGAAATTTTTTTGAAAATGACTGGGGTGCGAAGAGAGAAGTCAGGTCGCATTATATTCGCCGGTTTTACCTCGCTTTTTTTTTACTCGGCGATGCGAAGGCTGCTACTTGCCACTTTGAAGCGCATTTTTGCCAAGTGGAAACGGCAAACGGGAGCGAATAAAACCGCACACACTTTTCTCAATTTTCCTCGAATAGTCGCAACGACTCGCACATAAATGGTAACTCTTAAGGACGTTTGTGGGCCAAAACGCGTTTCTGTTCGATCGTTATGAAACTTTGCTACTTTGTAGGGAAAGACCCACTGAATGGTCTGCAATTTTTTCAGATTTTTTTACCGTGTAGTTTTTTTTGTAATGCGTGTAAAAAGCTGCATAAGGTACCGTGTAAATGTTTCGGAAATCGGTCGGTAATGATCGAAAGTGGCGATTTTCCTCGCCGATTTCTGTTAGATAAAAAAAAAACCTACCACAGTGACGAGCATTCTATCAGACAAATTGTGTCCAAATTTCAAGAAGTTTAACCGTTTCGTTTCTGAGATAAATTCAATAAACGAAAGACCCTATCAATGTTCAGCCTCTTGCTTTGTTTGCGTTTCTCACTCGCGCATTAAAAACGTAACGAAAACGCAACTTTCAAACATTAGACAAAATTCTGAAAAATTCATACGTGTTCAGAAAAGTTAACAGATAATTTTCATTAAAAAAGTTGTATTTCCGTGTGAAGCGTGGAATATATTTTTTTTTTCATTACTTTGTTAATAACGTTCCGAAATTATTATTATGCGAAATCAATATTTTCAACACCTTTCATATGCTTGATGTTTTTTTTCAGATTCTTATCCCGTCGAGGAGTGTTAAAATTCCCTCTCAATTCTCTCTGAATCTTATACGGTGCCAGCTTATGCATTCATACCGCCTTAATCCCAGGGGTGCGTTAGTTCTACCGTAGCGAAACTATCCCGCAACTAATTTTATAGCGACGAAACTAAAGGTGAAAAGATAAATAAAATAGTTTAGCGAATAATTCCCTCGAGCCGGTTACAAGGACGTAACAGGATTAGGATCGTGACGCTGGAGTGTGCAAACTTTGGATAGTGGCGTGGCGAGCTCGTCGACAAACGCGATTCCCGAGCCAGCTGAAGCTCTTTTCTTCCTCGTGTCGAGCTCGTGTTGCGTGCATCGTCAAACTTTTTACTTACCCCTATCCGGCGTTAACAGATCTTCCTGTAGGTCGCATCGCTCCTCGGATCTCCGCGCTTGCTCCTGGATCCTGAAAAACCAGCGGAAGAAAAATAATTAAATATTATTTTATGGAAGGAACCGCTAAAAGTTAATTTTTTCGAAACGAGTGCTAGATTTATCATTCTTTGGAAGCGAAAATATTCTTAGATCCATAACGATCGAAAGTTAACCCTTCAGTGGTCGCTAGGATGACCGTCGTTTATTTGCATGTAACTTTCGAAAGTCTGCAGCAGAAACAATATTTTTAATATAATGTGTTATGCCTGAAAAGATGGCCCGGGCAAATGTACATCTAATGGTGATAGAAATAGATCGTTATTTTGTTTAAGTAAAAAACATTTATAGATTTGTATATAAATTTCGTTGAAATCCTTCATAGGGTGGCGAGACGAACGAGATGCATCGTTGAGAGCTCGTAAATAATGCCTATTTTTAACTGATATAATTTTTTTACTTACTTTTTGTAAGTAAAAAAATATTTATACATTTTTATATAAATTTCACAGAGTGGCGACACGGACGTGTTCTGTGTTATCGAGAGCTCGTAAACAATCTTAATTTTTAGTGGATAAAATGCCTGAAGAAATGATCCGTGCAAACGTCCATCTAAAATTGTTCTAAATATATTTTTATTTAATTTTTAAGTAAAAACATTGATAATTGTATATATAAATTGCGTTGAACGCCATCATAGAGTGGCGGCACGGACGAGTTCTGTATCATCGGGAGCTCGTGATGCGCAGGTTGTGTCCCTTAAATCGGGTATTATTAGTAAGGGGAGGCGTTACAGTGGCTGCTTGAAACACAAGGGCGGTAATACTCGTGGCTCTTTACTGCATATTGCCGCAGTTTCATATTTCAGAGGGAACTGCGGAGGTGGCAGCGGCAACGGTGCTGCTAGTGGCGGCCGGAGAGCAAGGAAATCGTTTCGGTTGGCTAAAGCGACTAAGCTCCGCGGCTCTGTCCCTCTCGCCCTCTCTCTCTCCCGCTACCCCTTTTCCGTGTCGCTCGGCACCGCGGCTTGCAACTTGCAGGAAAAGCGCAATGGAATACACAGAGGTAAAACGGACGGGGAAAAGCCCGCCCGAGAGAAAGAAGTAAAACGGAGAGCGAACGATAGTGAGAGTTCACCGGCCACGATTGTTCTGTTACGGTTCGTTATAGTTCGCTACCTTTTGACTTTTACCGGTAATGCATCCGGCGCGAGGTAACCAAAGAGAGAGCTGGTTTTCCGCGAACATTATCCACAATCTTTCCGTACAATCGCCCTCGTTAAATTAAATACTTTGAATATCTCGGGAAAGTGGGCAAATGACGGTCGTCGTAAGGAAATACCTTAATATGAGCGCGTCGTTTCCCCGAAAATACGTCACTTCCGGTTTGAAAATTTCATTCCTCGACCTGAAGTGACGTCTTACTGGAAATACGTCACTTCCGGTTAAAAAATCTCAGTTTTCGACCCGGAGTGACGTTTTTGTGGTATGACGTTACTTCCGATCGAGAACTGATATTTTTTTCGCCAAAAAAACGCGAGAAGCGCTCGCGCCTTTTTTAAATCGGCTTGCTTATAATGCCGTATGAAAAAGTGTCGTTCTCGTGAGAGATTGATTGGTGACGACTATAAACATTCGACGCACTGACAGCGCCACTCGATATATGTGACATCGCAAACGTACATAAAACGTTGTAAATCAACGTAACGCCCGTAGGCATTCGACAGGAAGTTTCAATCTCACGCTCGGCTGATCGAGAAATTCAAATAATTCCTCTCGTGCCCGGAGGACCTCTCGAATGTCGAGGACTCCTCTCGCAGATAGAGTCGAGGGAGCAAACGAGGGTATTTCCAGCTCGGGAATCCTCTATACTAGACTCGCACAAAACGATTTTTTGAGCATAGCCGACGGGCAAAATCTACAAAATGGATTTATGAGCTGAATATCTTCAGCCACCCACTTTGCTTCGCGACTATCTCTTCCTGACAACCCAGCGAAAAACGGCACCTTAGAGTCAGATACTTATAAGTTGCAACAATCGCCCAAAAAATAACCCAGCGTTTTTCGTCACGGTAAAATTTGCTTTAAAAAAATAATTAAAAAGTTGATACAGGTTGAAGCGCCCGGGCTCGGCGCAACAGACGCTGGGTTAAAATGTCACGAGAAGAAATAATTTTTTATCGTTGCCCAGATTGGCCAATTTTCGAGGCAACGCGCCGACCGTAACACGCGAAATTTGCGATCCTAGAATCGCACAAAACGATTTTTTGAGCATAGTCGACGGGTGAAATGTACAAAATGAATTTATGAGCCAAATATCCTTAGCCACCCACTTTGCTTCCCGACGATCTCTCCCTGACAACCCAGCGACAAACGGCACCTCAGAGCCAGATACTTAAAAGTTGCAACAATCACCCAAAAAATATCCCAGCGTTTTTCGTCACGGTAAAATTAGCTTTAAAAAAATAATAAAAAAGTTGATACAGGTTGCGGCACCCGGGCTCGGCGCAACGGACGTTGGGTTAAAATGTTACGAGAAGAAATAATTTTTTATCGTGGCTCAGATTGGCAAATATTCCAGGCAACGCGCCGACAGGAACACACGGGTCCGCCCGTAAAATCTCGAAAAAGTTTAACTTTGGAGGACGGAGAATAGACGGAAGGGAGGTTGAGCGGTGAAATCGGTGCCTCAAGTAAATGCGACGAAACCGAGTGTAACAGCGTAGGGCTGCAGCCCCGGTACGGCTGTAGTCCTCTCAAAGTTAGATGCGTCATCCCGGGATTAAAGGCAGGCAGGCTCGATTAGTGCACTTTGCCGCGAGCGCCGGTAGGCAATTGCAGTGTAAACCGTGTGCTCGCACATTTAGACGTGTCTACGCAAACTCGGGAACTGCCATTTAGTCGCGATAACATACTCACTCTGTAAAATCACTCCGAAAAAAAACATTTTTAAAATTTTTTATTTCTCGAGTCTGCACTAATTAAATAGAAATGCTCTCTTCATCAAGGCGCGCGCTCTTCCTCCGCGTAACACACACGAGACAAGCCGCATCTTCGCTATCTCACTTCTGCCAGGACCGAAAGAGAAGGAACATAAAAGTGGCGGCGTCAAAGCTACGCGCGGATGAGTAAAACAAAAAAGAAAGGGGTGAAAAAGGTAAAACACAGCGCGAAGAGCGTGTGCGGCGGAGTCGCGTTGCTTTTAGCGGAAGCCGAGAGCGAAAGGATTGTGGACGAACGAGGCAACGAAAAGAAAAGCTCTGCGCGCTGAGCTTTATTTAAGCATCCTGTGTGTACACAATCTCGTTATATGGAGAACCGCGAGGCAACGCGAAACGGTAAAAGGTCGCTGTGCTGGTGTCTTGTCATACCGAGTGACAAAGGGCAGGGCCCGATCCCTGAGCTGGTTTTTCCGAGTCACTCTAAACGCAGGGAAAATGCTTGGCCCCCGGGAACGACGCGACTCTTTACGATACCAAGCCCCGGCGGTTCGGTAGAGAGGATCAACATTGTTATTTAAATTTTTTTTTTTCGTACGCTAGAGTCGGACTTGTATGGTGAAAGCACCAGTGGCCGCACACCTAAGGGCAAAGTCCCAGTTCCCGGACATGCATAAAAAGCGTATTTGCGTATCCCTTGCATGCATGCCTTGCGCGGCCACTGGGCCGTGTCCGGTCACTGGGACGTTTACCTTACCTCTTCGCGAAGCACGTCGCTGGGGAAGTTGGGTTCTTGTTAGGAAAAAGGTAGCAAGGTACATGTCGCGTTAATAATTTAGGCGGTAACAATTTGGCGAAAGTTCGCACTGGCTTACTTTGAAAGTTAAACAATGGAGCTACGATGTATCAAAAGAACTTGTAAAACAAACAAGCGGCAGCCGACGAGGGGTAACGAATAGCAAAGTTGTGGCGGTGAACGGTAAAAAAAAGTTTGTATTTTTTACACCAACTTATTGACTGAAAAGGTCGACAATTTTTTATTTGTTGATTTTTCGATCGCACCGTCCGGCTCTGGTTTTACGAACAAAGATTGTAAAACGAACTGGAATTGTTAATGACATGGGAAATAAAATGACATGTTTGTATATTCAAACCTGAACAAACGAATTTGTCGCTTAATCAACAACATAATTTTTACACTAGTTCGTGTTCCGATTTACTTGTTTGTTAATTATCGCTTCCTCGTCATGAAAGCTACAATGAGGAAGCTATGTTTTTTTATTTTTTAAGTTTCAGAACATTTCTATCCGGTCAGAATCGTCTGCTTTTTCCTGTGACCGCTGCGTTTTGTGTCGCTGAAATGTGAAATGTAATTTCTAGTAGTGGTAGTCGATTTATTGACAATATTCTAGATGGAACAATTTTTTGTACACAGCATTACATAGTCATAGTCATATTTGTCATGAGAATATAAATATATTGTTAATTGGCCATCGACCAAAGTCTTTCAGCCATGTAATTTCTATATTTCCCAGATTCGAAGGAAATAATTTACTATTATGCATACAACCCACACCAAACATAATACACACATTCAACACCCAACACTTACAACTTATCCGCAACTCGAACGAATGAACAACGAAGAAATAAACTGATTTTCTTAATTTTAAGTACCAATACTAAATAAAAAATAATAACAATAATTGTAAAAAGATGGAAAACCGTGGCTGAAGGACTTCGGTCGATGGCCAATTGACAGCATATTGGTGATTGAAGTCTGTTATGTATTAAAAACTTTTCTATGTTATGCACTGTCAATAAAACCATTACTACTATTAATTTACTATCTAAAGAATATGGCAAGACTTGGACTATTTTTGGTAAAAATCTATTATAAATTGTTTACAAATAAATATTAGTAATTAATACCTAAAAAATATTTTCAACAGTTAAACATATTGCCATTGCAGGCGATTTCAATAGGCACTTTCCTCTAAACAGCGAGTGGCAAAAAAATAAGATTTGCCTCTCACGGCTCTTCAATTAAAGAGGGATAAAAACCGTACCAGAATTGAAGAAACCTTAACGATTTATTTCAGCGCACGGGCTATTATCCTGCATCGTTAAGTGGGTTCGTTATAGCACCGTTCCTCGTACAACAATACAGACTCGATGCAGGCTCGGCACGAGCTCGCTATTTATTTTCCCCCGTATCTTCGCAATCCGAGTCCACACGCGAAGCTCCAGGGAAGTTGAGGCTTTTCGCTCCGGCGTTCGCCCGAACCGAGTTCGGTAAGCGTGCTTTCTGGTTTTTCGTCGGCGAGCGTCGTGCTATCGCGATCTCGTTGCGAGCCGTAATACTCATATACCGTTGCCGATACGATAACACATCACGCGAGATGCGCGACGGTACGGCAGGCTTCCTCTCAGCGATTCGCGATTCAGCCGATTCGTGCTCCTCGGGTTCTTCTCATTTCCGGCCGCCGGGACTCGCGCGCGCGATTACTCTTGCCTCTTCCCCGTCGGCGGTGGGCAGGGGGGGGGGGAGGGGGGGGGGGTTGAATTTAAACTTGCGCCTCGCGTTATCGGAACGATCGCAATTGTTCACGGTTCGTCGCAGTCGTATCTTCGAAATATTTTTATTTCAACGAGGCGAACGCGCTCCGACGAACGGGCGTTGCCTTCTTGAAGGCAAAAGAGAATACGGAGAAAAAAATATATATATGTATATATATAAAGTGAAGTTAAGAAGAAAAGAAGGGAGCACCGTTAAGAGGATTCGACGAAGTTTGTCGCATTGTGTCGTTCATTCGATGTCCTCGGGGCGCACTCGACCGTGCAAAGTGCGACAACGATACTTCCTTCTTCATATATACACATAGATATATATATATATATATATGCTCGTCATCACGCTCTTTTCGCCTCGACGACCCGTCGAGCTTCGCATTCGTGTTCGCCGGTAACAAAACGTGATACGCTGATCGACAAACTTCTTCGGCTAACGTAAACGCCGAAGTGCTCCGGATGCGACCTGCTTTTTCCCTCCTCATCTGTTCTTCCGCTTCTGCGTGTTCCATTGTGTCTTTCTTTCGCTGGTTCCACGGTAATAATGCCAAATGGAATTTTATCGAGGTTCGAGAGTGTTTGTGAAAGATCTGGCGGAAAAACGGGATAGTCGGTGACGGAGAGCGGGGCAAAAGGGACTATTTTTTTTACCGGTTTAGGAAAAAGGCTAGGCTGACCTGGCAACGCCTTAACATTCCTACACCCAGCCGATAAATTAATTGGGCAAAACAAATTGCTAGTCGACGCTAGTGAGAAGATTAATTATGCATAATAATAATTGCAAAATGTTATTAACAAATTCATCAAAAAATTAATTGGTTAACAAATTACCCGGCAACAAAACTTTTTTTTTTACGAAAATGA